>BCKM01000002.1:877930-927458 GCA_039545415.1 Udeniomyces megalosporus | reverse complement strand
GGGGGGGGGGAGAAGTAGTAGGTAAGAGGAGAAATTGAACGTATTTCCATGATCAGAAACCTTACAAGATTCTTCTCATGGGATCGATCTCCCCTTCTTCAATCTTCTTACTTGATCCCAGGAGGCGTTCTTCCTCCTTTTCCACCGACCCTCCCCTACCTTGCTTCATCTCTTCCAATTCCCCGACGACGACCTTCAACTCCTCTTCCAACTCTCTCGATCTCATTTCCAATATTCTTAAATCCCCATCCCTCGCTTCGATTTCCTCTCGTTTCTCTTCGACGACGGCTTCGACGGCTCGTTTGATCGAGATCTCGGCTTGGAAAGATTCCCTTTGGATGAGGTTGAGTTTTTCGGTTAGGATGGAGAGGAGTCGATTGATGTTATGTTGAGCGTTGACTGGATGAGAGGATGAAGAAGATGCCGTCGTCGCAGGACCGCTACCGATGATGGGTGAGACACCGAGACTCGATTCAAACAGGTCGGATGGACGGGTGATTTGTTGATAAATCTTCTGATCTTCATCATCTTTGGAGGTGGAGGAGGAGGAGGAGTTTTCGGCAACTGATTGAAGTGCTGATTGGAGGTTCGATGAGAGTCGAGTGAGGGTTCGTCTGAAGCCATCGTTTTCCTGGACGAGTCGAGATCGAGCTTCTTCGAGTTCGGATAAAGCGGATGAATGAAGGGAAGTCTGAGGGGGAAGGGGGACGGTGTGGTCGAATTTTGATCGTTCAGCCATCGTGACATGTGACCCTCTTGACTCGCGTTTCGATGATCTCCCCTCACCTTTGAGACACCAGTTCTCCCACTACTAGCAGTCGAGGAAGACGCAAAGTTCGTGGTCGTCAAATTGACGCATGTCAGACCGGATCGGGAACCTACGAGCTTGGCCTGATCAGAAGAGAGCTTTTGCCATCGTTCGAGCACGCGAGTCGTTTCGAGTTCCCGCTTCTTAACGTCGAGCTGGACGGATGGTAAAGACGAAAAAGACAAGAGAAAACAAAAGAAGAGGTTTTCTGGTTCATCAAGCACCTCAACGAGAGCAGACGTGAAGCAAAGATAAAAAAGGTTTATACCTGGGCTTGATTCCGAACGAAAGCCAGAGCAGTCTTTGCCTTATGCAGCTCTTCTCGAGTACCTTTGTGAGCGAGTTGCTCATCCTTGAGCGCCTTTTCAGCCGCTCTAAGAATATCCCGAGACATCAACATGACCGATCCAGCGAGTTAAATTCAAGAACCCTCTGCTGGAGGATCATCCTTTGTTACTCACACGGTCTGAGCCTTCGCTGCTTGTTCCTTTGTCTCGGCGATGCCAGCGACTCCTTGGACGTTCTTGTGCATCTTGAGTAGTCGCTCGTGATCATAGGTCAACGTTCTATACGATGTCGAGAGCGTTTCGAGAGCGGCCAGGTCGTCCTGTGGGAAGGGAAATGATGATGTTTTGGTTTGTCTGTTCCTTCTTGATTCCGTCGAATGGTGTGGTGTTGATAAGGAGACGAGACTGGATGTGGGATTTACTGACGACTCTGGCTTGAAGCATCGAGAACAAACACTTGACGACTTGCTCTTGATCTCGCGTCCTTAGAGCAGTAAGATCGAGAGCTCGTTTGGAGAAGCCATGAGAGATGAGTTGGGAATTGATGTATGGGATAGATGAGCTAGTGGATGGAGCGGTATGTTTGGGCCTGAGGTAGATGATTGAATTGTTAGTAGTGATGTCAGTTTGAAATGAGGACTGATTGACTTAACGGATTGTGATGATGTGATTTGCCAAAGGGGGAGTTGACGAGGTTCGCGGTGTACTGTTGGAAGTCTTGATGTCGTCTGGCAGCTGATTGAGGGGTACCTCGTGGTGGGGGGGAGGCAATGGTTGAAGGCATGGATGGAGGTCGCGTCCAAGTGAATTGAGGGGGGGAGGTTGAATGAATGTGGATGAATCGACGAGTGTTTTCTACGCGACCTCCACCATGTGCATCGTTCTCTACGCCATCGATACCCCAAGTACGATACCATACAATTTCATCTTGGCCGCCAACAGGGACGAGTTTCTCGCTAGGCCCACAGAGCCAGCAGCATGGCGAGGTGGTGTCTTGTCCGGAGTTGACAGCTTGGCTGGCGGCACATGGTTAGGGATCAACGCGGCAGGAAAGATTGGCATCTTGTACGTTGACGTCGACGCTACACTATCTCGAGTCAATAGATATCGTCTATCGAATGAAGCTTTCTCATCCGGTACAACCATCCTCGGTCTACCCGATCCCCCAGAACGAATTACACCGAACCTGCCCCAACCTATCCTCCAGTAGCCAGTCGTGGTGCTTTGGTCCGAGATTACCTCGAATCCGAACCGACACTCGAGCCAGCTCAATATACATCCAAGCTCGGACCCACTGCCCATACATACGCTGCGTTCAACCTTCTCCTCATCCATCTCTTTCCTCCAACCATCCACCAATCCTTGAACCCATCACACCTTGACCAACCTGATCTCGTTCGGAACGCGACGTCTCGAGTCTCTTACATCTCCAATCGATCGATCGGCGAGAACGCAAGCTATGTTCCTCGCTCGACTGGCGTCGATGGGATGAGTAATAGTCTGATGGGGGAACCTTGGACCAAGGTCAACGAAGGAAGAAATCGTCTGTCTCGTTTGATCGAGGAGGCTTCGATCGCAGCGTGTAACGATGATGATGCTGGACAAGTGTGGTCAGAAGAAGATTGGTTACGAAAGCTAACTGAGATCATGTCGTGCGTTTCCCTCACTCTCTCTCTATCTCTCTCTTACAATGCAGACCAAGCACTTTGACCTCTTGCTGATGGTCGACTGAATGAAAAGTTCTTCGTTCGACAACAAGACTCGGGATACATTTCCTTGCTCTACGATGATCCCTCCGATCCGACTTCCTCATCCAGTATCCAAAACGGAGGAATGGTATGGGACCCGACTTCTGACGATGATTCTCGTCGACCGTCAAGGTCGATATACGTTCGTCGAGCGAGACGTGTGGGGTTTGGATCGATCGGGACAACCGACTCGGTTGGTAGCTGGGGATCGAGTGTTTCGAGGTTCACTGGATCCTTGTTTGGGTTGATGTATGTTCGTTGTTGGATTCAATCATGTTTTACGGATATCGCATCTCTATCGGGGGGAGTTTGTTGAGTCAAGTTGAGTGGTGATCATGTAGACCCGGCCTTATCCGTCGTCAAATCCAAACACCCATCTTATCTTCTCCCACACGCCAACATCCTCATCACCCACCACCATCACTTCTTCCCCAGCACCGAACCCACAGAATGATATCCATCCTCCAATCAAACCGCGTTCTCATCACACAACAACAATCAACCCCTCAGCCCGCGACGATAGAGTACTCTCGATCTACTGGCAAGATCACCAGAATCCATCCTCGTCTCAAATCCAAAGCTGAGTATCAAGCTGACGGAATCCAAATAGACGACTGGCTACAATTCAATGAGGATGACGGCGTCGTCTTGCCAGGTCTCGTTGAGTGAGAGGATTTCTCTCCCCGTTCCCAAATCTGTATCTTGTTGGTTAACGGTCCAGTTTGCTGAATCCTATGAACGTCCCTCGGCTACTATCTTCAAGCTGCCAGTGAGAGACCTTCTCACGCATATCATACACGTTTGGTTGAACATCTTAGTTCCTGATCCTTCCCCACCTTATCTGATTTGCATCTCACGCCATGTAGTGTCCATCTCAACCAACCAGGCCGGACTCACTGGGAAGGATTCGCGTCTGGTACACATGCAGCAGCATCTGGAGGCGTTACAACTCTCATAGATGTCTGTAGATCTCTCGAATCCTAATTGTTCGACTGTCTTCGCTTAAGATCGAGGCTGAATCAGAGCAGTTTCTTCTCTTCTTTCTTCTTCTTTCTCTTTTTCTCCTTCTTCCTCTTCTTCTTGGAATCGGGTTTCCCTTAGATGCCACTTAACTCGATCCCACCCGTCACGACTCTCGATGGCCTCCGAGCAAAGCAAGATGCAGCTAGAGAAGTCGGACTGTCAGTCGACGTGGGTTTTTGGGGAGGTGTCATCCCAGGCAATGCGGTATGTTTTTTTTCTCCTCTTGACCTTACTACGCCCCCTTCCGCCTGTCTTGACTATCGCACCTGTTTCTTCATTTTAAGAATGATCTCAAACCACTCATCGAAGCCGGTGTCAAGGGATTCAAATGTTTCCTCATCGAGTCCGGGGTAGAAGAATTTCCCTGTGTTAATGAGGAAGACCTCAAGATCGCCATGGCAGAACTGGAGGTTAGCCTTTTTTTTCTTGCTCCATAAGGGATATCGACCAGGACTGTGATAGCTCTCTGGCTTGTACGATGACGGCGTAGTTGTGACATTTCTTCTTCGTCTTCTTTTTCTCTCCGTCGGAATTAAAAGGGAACGGACGTTCCTCTTCTTTTTCACGCAGAACTAGATTCTCCCATCCCAACATCTCATCTCTCTTCCTCTTCCCCATCTTCACTCGATCCGACTCATTATTCCACCTTTCTATCGTCCCGACCAGATGTATTCGAAACTTCTGCCATCAAACTCATCATTCGATTGGCCAAAGAATTCCCAACAGTTCCCGTCCACATCGTTCATCTTTCCAGTGCGGAAGCCTTGGAAGATATTCGTCAGGCTAAAAGAGATGGCGTTAGATTGACGGTGGAAACTTGCTTCCACTACTTATGGTAAGTCAAGAGAAACCAGTGGTGTCCTTTTTCTTCTCTTCTTCCTCTCTTTATCCATCGTCTCCGATCCAAAGCAGCTTCTTGACCCAACAGTTGTTCTCACTTCCCTTCAATCTTTCCCCCTTCCCCTTCCTGATCTTTACCCTTCTCTCTCTTCTGCTTCTTCGTCCCATTCTCGATGAATCGATTCAAGTCTCTCCTCCGAATCGATCCCATCCGGTCAAACTCAACACAAATGCTGCCCTCCCATCCGATCCTCCTCGAATCGATCCCTTCTTTGGTCAGCTCTGATCGATGGAACGATCGACTACATCGTCAGCGATCATTCACCTTGCAACAGCGAACTCAAGAACCTCGAGACGGGTGACTTTGCTACCGCTTGGGGTGGGATAGGAGGTTTGGGTTTAGGTCTCAGTCTCCTTTGGACCGAGAGAAAAAAGATGTTGAACGATGACGATGGAAGAGAAAAGGAGAATGGTCGATGGGGCTTAGAAGATTTGGTGAGATGGTGTAGCGAGAGGACAGCGAAGATGGTTGGGTTGGAAGGGGTCAAAGGCTCAATTCAAGTTGGAGCTGACGCGGATTTCGCAGGTCAGTTTGATTTTTTTTTGTCTTTTCTCGAGTTAGGAAGGAGGAGAAGCAAGAGAGTACAAGTTTGAACATAGTAGTAGAGACTGACACTACAAAATACACATACACACGCTCAAACGCAAACATTGACGACACCAATGGGAATTTCTCCCACCCAACCTTTGGAATTGACAAGTGTTCGACGACCGTAAAGAACATCTCGTCACAAAGGTGAGATCGTCCTTTCAAAATCCCAAAAAGCGATCTGAAGACGAAACGAGCCATGTCTCTCCTTCACGTATCCTCCTTCTCCCCTTCCCCAATCTCCTTTAATCTGTTTCATCTCCCTCTTGGGGGAACCTTCCGCGCGGAAACACTAACTGATCTTTTCCCATCCCCCACCTCAAAACTGCACCGAACGTTTTTTTTTTTTTTCTTTTTTCTTTTCTTAATATTTGTCAGGCTTCGCTCAAGTTCAAGAACAAGCTCTCTCCCTTTGAGGGCCTGACCCTTACCGGTCAGATCACGTGAGATTTTCTCTTCTTCTCTATTGACCCTTGTTCTCCTTCTTGAGACTCAATGTGGCATCAGGTCCACTTGAGATATATATGTATATAACACCCCAGGTGCTGACGCCCCGATAACTCTTCACGATGCATTTTTTTTTTTTTTTGATTCCGTAAACCCTTTTGCGTATCCCTCGGGTGTACAACCCTCTCGCGTCTGCAGTAAAACTATTCTACGGGGTCAAGTCATCTGGGACGGGTCGACCCAATCTCTCATCGGCGATAAACAAGGACGGATGCTGTAATCCCCCTCCCCCCCCCCTCCCCCTCCTGATGTCCGAAGCTTGATTGATGCATTGAATTGATCTATAGAGAGACCCAGCGAGAGCCTAGGCTTAAATTAGGGAGCGAATAGGGGAAGTAGAGAATGCTTCGGGCTCAAGATGTCCGACCGATTGCCGTACGACAAACAGGTCTTGTTTATCTTCTCCCCCCCGCCCGGCGCCGCCGCCTTCACCTCCCCAGATCACCACCATCAGCGTCGTTTGCCACCCAAGACCTTAATCAACGCGGCTCTGAAAGAAGAGGGAGGAAGAAAGAAGCAGAAGAGGAGGACAGCAGTAAATCAGCGCGTTGCAGTGGAAAAGAGACCTCAAACAATCAAACGCATCTGTCTAGTCAACAGATGAAGAAGGAGAGGGGGAAGGGGGGCAAGGGAGCAAAGAAGATAGGATCGAAGGACTTGAAGCAAGAAGGAAATAGAAACTGACTTGACACCCGCGACGGCCTTTTCGACTTCCTTCCTTGAATGGCTCCCGCTCAATGAGATTTTGATGCTCGGTCTGGATTCGTAAGTTTCCTGACCTCTTAATCTCCTCGTCCTCGTCAACAAGACTCCCCCATGATTCAGGGCTTCCTCCACCACGTCCTGCAGCAACCTCTCCTGATCTTCGATCCCTTTCTCGTCCACTGGATCTTCTCCCGCGAGTTGGAGGTGAATGAGTGGGGAGAGTGGGTCGGAAGGGATGTAGATGAGGTTGTCGAGTTTATCTAGGACCGAGCGGACGAGTTTGGTATGGTCTCGAAGGGTCTGGAAGATTTGAGGGGAAGATTGGAGGATTGATAGGGAGGCTGAAGAGGTAGTGGCTAGCATGGCGGGTAGGGAAGCGGAGAAAACGTAGGTCGCAGAGTTGATTCGCTGTGAATGACGATGGATGCCAAGGAAGGGTTTGAGATCACATGCGATGAGTATCTCATCAAATGCGACGATTCGTCACGCATCTTGACCTACCTGATGCTCAGTGACGACTCTCGAACCAGCGCAAAATCCTCCGCCAGCGTTGAGGCCAGTCGCCATGGATCCAACAAGCATATCGACTTCAGCGGCCTACGAAGGTCAAAGGGGTGACGACGTGAAATCCGTAAGCATGACGCCCTGGTTGCAAAGACCACGAATGGCCAGATCAGGGCAGCACCGAGATAGAGCGTCTGTTGATTGCGGAGGAGATAGAACGAACTGGAACGCCAGAGAGCTCGGTGAGCCCTCGACCGGTGGCTCCAAGGATACCGAAGGAGAAGCTCTCGTCGAGAATGAGCCTGAACTTGTATTTTTTCTTGAGAGCGACCTGCAATAAGGAAGAGAGAATTGATCCATTGATAAGGTAGGGTTAGAGAAAGGTTTGGCGTCGTCACGGGATCCACTCGCCACTCACTATAGCCTCAAGATCGCTGATCGATCCATCGTTCTCGAAGAGGCCCTCTGTCACGATGAATCTCCTGGTGAGTTTCTCGCCCTTCCTCTTCGCGTCCCTCGTGATCTGCTCTAGGACCTGCTCGAGGCTGCTCATATCGCCGTGCTCGTACCACTTGATGGTCGAACGAGAGATTTGGAGGCCTTTTTGAATCGAGAAGTTGCAAAGACGATCGGCTACGATGATGTCTCCTCGTTTGGCGAAAGACGGAATGACGGAGGCGATGCATGAGAAGGACTGTGCGTAGATGATAGCAGATGGTACCTGGAGGAAAGCTGAGATCTCGCGTTCGAGCGTTTGATGAACGTCTTGTGGGGAAGAACAAATGGATCGATCCGAGGCGAGCGTTAGTTGGTGGAGAATGACCATCACCGTGCCATCACGTCTCGCCGATCAATCTCACCGATAGTACCGTAGAATCCAGAGGGGCCACAAGTTCCGACGCCATACTTGCGAAGCGTATCGAGCGCGACTTCCTTGAGTTTCTCATGTTCTGCAAGACCGGTGAAGTTATAGCTGGCGAAGTTGATGATTGATTTGCTTGGGTTAGAGACGAGTCGAACTTTTGGACCCGTGGGACCAGCGATGACAGGAAGGGATGAGAGGAGAGCATTGTCGGGTGAGGTGGCAGAGACCGAAGCGACCAAGGGTTCAGGTGTCCAGTCGAGGACTAGCTCGTCGATTTCCTAAAGGTTTGGGTCCAACCGATGAGCGAGAGAATGAGAAGTCGAGAAGATGGTCAGGAGGGTTGGAGAGCGTGTTTAGTTTCAAGTAGGGCGTCGATTGAGACGGATGCTGTAGCTAGCGCCAGATGGAGGATATGTACCTTTTCGGTCAGTTTGACGAAATTCTTGGCGCTCCGATCAGTCCTTGTCCGACTGGTGAGGATGGTTCGAAGGGCGAATGCAAAGAGGGCGAGTTCAAGCAAGGTTCGCCAGGGATCGTTCTGATGGGATTTCCGGATATAACGTAGAAGGATGGCGGAACCAGGTACACTGTATGGTGAGAGAGAAAGCGAGAGGCTGATAAGCAGGTATGGTATCGGTAAGATGATGGTCAGGACGAACGCATCAAAGGCAGCTTCGAGTTGACGAGAGAGGGTGGTAAGGAAAGCTAGGGCAGTCGAAAGTGCGGGTGGCGGGAGGGGAACTCCGTTGGGTGATTGTATAGGAAGATCCATGTGGGATGGGAGTACGATTGGGCGAGAATCGGCGGGGCGACCAGCTGGGGAGGGGAGGGCGTTATCGATCAGGGGAGGGAAGCGGAAAGGCCGAGGTTCGACTCGTCGACGCGATACAACAGATCCACCCACCCACCCACCGTAAACAACGAATCAACCACTCTCATATGGCTTCAAAGGCAAAGACAGAGAGAACCCTCCTCGACCTACTCAAATCACCAGGCAACGGTCAGTTCAAAGAGCCAGCACAAACCAAGTCAACTACTCAGTTAATCTCTCGATGAAATCTTAGATATCTGTGCCGATTGTCGCGCCCCAGGTCCTCGATGGTGCTCTTGGAACCTCGGAATAGTGCTCTGCGTAAACTGCGCCAGTATGCATCGAAAGATGGGCACTCACATCTCCAAAGTCAAGAGCATCACCCTCGAGTCAGTCCTCTGTGCTTGGTCCCTCCCTAGCTGCGTCATCTTACCCACCTCGTCTCGTCCATCTCTTCCAAATCCCCATCCTTTCTTCCCTTCCAATATACAGCACCTTCACTCGTGACCAGGTCGAGAACATCCGGGCGATTGGCAACATCAAGAGCAACGCAAAGTACGCAAACGATGACGCTCGGAACCCTCCACCAACCAATCTCGAGGACAGCTCGAGAGACAATGAGCTCGAAAGGTCAGGGAACCTTTCCATCCCTTCATTCATGACGCGGCGAGGTTCTCAACGTTGTCCTTACTCAAACCCAGGTACATCCGACGCAAATATACTTCCCCCTCATCTCGCAAACCTCCGCTGCTGCCCGCAGCTGCTCGTCAACCGGCACCGTCTACTCCAGCCAGACCGACTCAGCTATCCTCATACACCGCGTTTACTACCGACATTGACTTCAACACCCCCGAATCATCCTCTGTTCCCGCTCGAGCTCCCTCAAGGGCGAGATCAACTCCACTTCCTGCCGGTGAACCTGAAGGTCCAAAGACGCCCATCTTTGGCAAACTGGGCGACATACGACCTTCGATGGCTGGTGGCTCTCATCCCGGAGGAATCGAGCCTATGCGAAGAGGCCGGCCTGGTTCCACTATGACTAACGTCGCTAATTCTGACGTCCAGTACGCTTCTCAACCTCCCACCATTGCTCAACCTCCACTACAATACATTTCCTCGAACCCTCAACCCCACCCAATGCTTCAAAACCCTCAGGCTATTTACCAACATCAACAGCAATTCTCGTCCCACCAAACCAATTCTGCATTTGCCGATCTATCTTCTCTATCGAATGGGTTCACCTCACAACAACCTCCCTCCGTCAACACTTACTCAGCCCAGCTATTCCCCTTTCAGCTTCAACAGAATCAACAGCATCAACCTCTTGCTCCCAACTCTCTGTCACCCTCTCTCAATCTGCAACAACCTCGGTCTGCATCTATGCCTATCGCTCAAGTTCAACCCACCGGCTACGCTCAACAGCAACCGGATTCATTCTTGGCCCCAAACAGCAGAAACTTCATGCCGACACCACCTCAGCAGATGATGTCCCCGACTTCGTTTAATTCACAGATCGGGCAGCAGCAGTACTCCATCTCACCGCAACCGCAGCAACATCCACAGCTCGGTCAACCTAGTCAAGCATACAATCCCTTCCCTCAGCAACCACATCAACAGCAGCAACCTCCCTATCTCTCTCAACAACCACAACAACCTTTGCATTCCAACCCTTATCCGCCGCCGACTTATACAAACACGAATCTCAGTAGTTTCGGATCACAACAGCAACCCAATTTCGCGTCGACGACGGGTGGGTTCATGAGTTCCATGATGCCTAACAACCAGGGTCAGGGAGGAGGATGGGGAGTTGGAAGATGAGTGGCTTGCAGAGAGAAACTTTTGAGTTTTTCCTTTCTTTTCTTTCTTTCTTCCATACACATACACATCTATGAGGATGATGATCGCGATGACAAGACGTAGACCAATCGATATACCATCATGAAGGCATAAGACTCATAAGAATCACACCAAGGAGAGAAGAGAAAAAAAGAAGAAGAAAAAAAAAAACGAACAAAACAGTCCGAACGAAGATCGCCACTCTTCCCCTGTCTATCCTCTCTCTACGAGCCTCACATTGCTCGTCTTACTCTTCTACGCCTCACCAGCTCCGCTCCCACTACCTTGGCTCGCTTCCATCTGTTTGATCTTTCTCTCTAGATCCTGCATCTTGGCCTTTTGTCTCTCCCTGTATAGCATCTGCTTCTTTCGATTCTTGGCCCTAGCTTCCTCCTGTTTAGCGTACTTTTTCCCATCGGGGTCGTTGGGATCGATCATGGTGATCTCTTTGGTTCCATTCCCACCACCGCTGGTCGATCGAGCGTTGTTGCTGACGTTGGGCGTTCGACTTCCGCTAGCGATTGCGTTTGGATTAGAAGGAGAAGAAGAATTAAGGATTCCACCGTTTGACGAGGATGAAGCAGCGGCTGCGACGGCTGCAAAGGCTTGAGCCAGATGGTGTTGATGCTGATGTTCTGCAGCCAGTGCGGGAGCTAAGGCAGCTAAAGCTTGAGCTGCTACATCATGTTCACCGCCTCCACTACCTCCAGCGTAAGCAGCTGGATCAAAGTGACTTTGATGGAGAGTGAATTGATCGAGGTGATGATCGTAAGATGATTGATGATGACTTGCTTGGTGAGAAGGATCGTATTGACCGTTGGTGTGATCGAGTTGAGCTTGTTGAGAGAGAGCTTGAGCGATGGATTGTTGCTGTTGGACGATAGCTCGTTCGGATTCGTCGAATGACTGGAGAGGGTCAGATCGACAGAGGAAGAGTTTGGCGTTAGAGAGAAGAGAAGAGCCGAAAAGGTGCGAGAAGGGGTGAACCATCAAGTCAGTTTCAGGGGAGAGTTGGGAAGGAAGTATTCAGCATGGAAATCAAGAAAAGAAGAGAAAAGATACCTCGAGAGAACGGGACATCACTCACCTCTTTCCAATTCCTCAAAGCAGCTTCCCCACCCTCGATACCCTGAATGAAACTTTCCAATCCCTTCTTCTCTCTATCCAACTTTAATCTCTCCCTGCGGAGATGTACGACGTAATCTCTAGCAGCAGCGACGATGGTGATTTTACTCTCTCTCTGTAAAGGCGCGAGTCCATCGATGAGACCAGAGGTAGGATCGGGTGTGTCCAGTTCAATCGTTGAGGGTGTCGATGTGTGGCTAGATACAATCAGACGCGTACAAGAGTATAGATCCGATCGTCGTTAGTGAGGACGCGATTCGGAGGAAGAGGGGAAGGCGAGGAAGAAGAGGTAAGAGGAGACTGACAAGAGTGCCCTCAGAGCAGGAACCACATCCCTCAATCCATCGAACCCTTCCTTCAGACCAGCGAGGTACCGGTCCTCTGCGATGGATTGCTCTGGTCTGACAACTTCTGTTTCGACGATCTTTTTGATAGTTGCAGCTGGTGTGACCACGTTCGCCGCCACCGCCGTCGAGGAGACCGTTGGTACTGCCGCCTTCCCCTTTCCTTTTGCAGCTACAGCATTGGCCTTCTTTCCCTTCTTCTTTGCACCAGGGTATTCCTCTTGGTCCAGCTCAGTTTCCTCGCTGGGTGTTGCTGCACGTTCCCTCTTCTTTCCCTTCGCAGCCGTGGGAGTCGTGCCCGAGGTGGAAGCAGCACTGGATGGTCGTCCTCGTTTCGGGCGTCCGGTAGGTTGTTCAGGAGCAGCTTCGATAACACAAGATTCAGCTCCGGCGAGGGGGTTCCCTTTTAGATCGCAAGGGATCATCCCTCCCTGGCCGTCAGCGACGTGAGAAACCCATTGACCGTCAACTTGGAGATCGACGATCTGAATAGTAGTCGGCTTCTTCTTGGTGTTGGGACCTCGAGTATTGCGACGTCGAGTCGTAGATGGCCCTTCTCTGGTAAATTCAATGGATTGTGTATCACTACCGATCAGCCAGTGAGTCGGTCGATGTGAATCTAACGATTGGGTGCAGTTGACTTGCATGACTTACTCTGCTCCGCCGTTCTCGCTATCGGCCAAATCGTCAATCTCCTCATCGTGTTCATCGTTCGTCGCCTCAACTGGCATGTCGATTTCCTCATTCGAAATCAGTCGGGAGAGATCAGCAAGGTATACGATGACGCCAGCTCCAGCGCTGTTTTCGGTCGAGGCGGATTCGCAGAGACTGTCGAGTCGAGAAAGCTCGTCCTTATTCGAAGGCTTGATGCCGCAGTCTTCGACACAAGAGAAAGGCCGAGGGTACGCGTGAGCTGGGTCAAGCCGATGCAGAGCGCTTGTCGTGCTTGGAGAGTTCGACACTTACAATGGTACTTGCTGCTCCCTCGATTACCAAGCCGACGAGTTCTGATTCCCAGGAAGGCGTGTTTGACAGACTTGCCAAAGGTGGCGGCGTTTACAGCCTGTCGGACGCACGAAAGAGATTTACCCGTCAGCGTCGATTCATCTACGCATCGACAACGTTCAACAATCTCCTCACCTTCTCGTTGGCGGCCTCGCATGCAGCAGAGTAGCTGGCGAAGATAGCGTTACGCTGAACGGCTCCGTGTTCCGAGGGTGTATAATTGGCGTGCAACCAATTGAGGGCGTAAGAATTGACGACTGAATGGACGAACAATGGATGCAACAGTGATTCATCAAGCGTTGGGTCAATTCGTTGAGTCTCCTCGTTATCGACAGCCAGAAAGGATGAGACTGACTGTACTTGGTCTTGTTCTCGTTCGCAAAGGCTTCCCTAGCGACCTCCTCGGCTGCCATCCGCTTGACCACATCCTCGTCATTCTCCAATTCAGCAGGCTCTCCGACCGAGCCATGGGGTATGTCTTCAAACTCAATCGCCCCACCTCTTGACGACTGACTGGCCTCGCGTTCGGATCGCTGAAGTTGATGATGTTCGTTTGAATCGACGACAAGGGATGGGTCTACATTTGGGTCCCTGGAGGGGTCGAGGGTAGGATCGAGGATGTGAGAGCGTTGATGCTGTTGGGGATGGCGCAAGGGGGGACAGGGAGGCAGGGCGAAGAGATTTCGAGATAAGATTGAGTCGAAAGGTAACGAGGAAAGGGTTGCTTAGGCAACGAGATAGAAGTGGGTTGACGGGTTGAGACTCACCTCGGCTGTAGCACCAATTTGAGAATCATGGTGATGATGTTGGATATCCTGCACCAGTCCCTCGACCGAGGAAGGATCCCATTCGGTACCAACGCCGGTAGAACCAACGTCGGCTGAGACGTGACTTGGCGAGTCGTCAACTGACCAGTGGAAGCTGTTGGGTTGGAGGGAAGAGGCGAGTGCAGAAAGAGCGGAGAGTGCGTCGTTGTCCCGTTCTGAGTAGGGTTGGTCTGTCATCTGTCTCGTATGAGGGAAGGCAGGGAAAGAAGAAATCGGGGTGACGGTCGAGCGGTCGTCTTGGGAACGGTCTCGAGTTAGAAATCTGAGGGTTGTCGACGTTGTCCTTCTCCTTTCTTCCATCCGGGTTTGACATAGCCAAACCACTGATATCATCATCGATACATAAGATGCTCCTGGGGTTTTTTGTTGTTAATCTATGTGTAAAATTAATCAGACCAGCTCCCGAAAACCCTCGATTCCTGGCGGCCCTTTCCCAACCAAACCATCCCTGAGACCTTCACTCACTTGACACTCGATGCTCTTACCCACTTCCCTGCTATCTCTTCTTACCTACATCCTTCCATATTTGCCGAGAGATCAACTACCAACTCATCCGAACGCCCCACCATCCCCGATCGGCGACTCCACCCAGCGGTTTCATCTCCGTCAATCCCACACACATCATCCTACCGACCCGAAGGCTCTCCTTCTTTCCTCCATCGCTACGCCCGAGAGCCTCCAGGCACTTTCTCAACAGCCTCTGATAGTGAAAACCAAGAAAATCAAAGTCTATCGCGCACGGAACGCTACCAATTGGCATGACGCGAGGTGGAGGGGTCGCGTTCAAGGGCTAGGAGGCCAGCTTGGCTCGTTAGTCGATTGGGATGGTGTGGAGGTTGATGGACCAGGTACATCCTATTCCCTTGGACCAGTATCAACATGACTGGCCTTCAACAAAGTTCGAAATCGGACGAAGATTGATCTTCACCCACCCTTGCACATGCTTGCCCGCTGGACACGTCACTCCCAGATGTCGAGGACCGCCAGACATTGCTCACCCTCGCCAGGATGACTTCGAATGCGTGAGGCTTGTCAAGGTACCGCTCGCGTTCCCTTGGCTTCACAGAGCTGAAATGCGGTGGGTTTCCTCTCTTTAGGTACACGCTTCCGTCGGACACGACCGGCTGGATTCCCATCGATGGCTACAACATGGTATCAGGTTCTCTCTCGTCCTCCTTACGCGATGGGATATCATGAAGCTGATCCGAAAAAGGAAACCGTTCTGATCTCAACAGAGCATTCCCATAGGCTGGGAATCGAATGCAGATCGCCTACGAGGTCATATCTTTGCCAACGACGACAATTCGACCGTCATCATCTCGCTCAAGGGAACAAGTGCTGGTTTGCTCGGCAGCGGAGGTCCGACGGCCAAGAACGTGAGCCGGTCTGCCTATCGAGGAAACGGACCTGAGGATCGCGCCGATGTTGACGTTTGATCCAACCGCCTCGCTTGCTTCTAGGATCGCTTCAACGACAATCTCTTGTTGTGAGCGTCGAAGCCTCTGCCTATCTTACGTTATCCATCAGACAGCTGACCATGCCTCTCGCCAATTCGTAACATAGTTCGTGGGTTGATCACTCTCAAAACACGAGAGACTCAAGTTGAACTAACCGGTCTTTTTGTTTCAATCACAAGCTGCTGCTGCGCTCGAGTTGACTTTTCTTGGACGACGGTCTGCGACTGTGTGCGTGAGACTGGATCTCATGTTTCTCAACGCGGTATCGGCGAGCTGATATTCGAGTCTAACCCTAGTTCTCAGGAGGGAACAAGTGTCAACAGAGTTGCGTCGAGGATGCTTTGATCGAGGAATCCGTCTACTATCCCATAGGGTGCGATCTACAGCTCCCATTCTTCGATATCCGCTGACTTGCGTGCCCTGAGCTGAAGAATACCTTGACTCGATCAACCTTGAACACTCAAACGATTGTTCTCGCTTAGGACGAATCTCTACAACAACATCTCAACCCTATATCCTCATGCCAACATTTGGCTTACCGGGCACTCGCTCGGAGGCGCTATATCTTCCTTGCTTGGAGTCACTTTTGGAGCACCTACTGTCGCTTTCGAATCTCCGGGAGATCGCTTGGCTGCCGGCAGGCTTCATCTACCTCTGCCGCCAAGCGGAGGTGATGGTGGTGGCATCACGCATGTCTACAATACCGTCCGTTACTTCTTTCTATCGTCCCTGTTGACGTCATCAAGAAATGTGCACTGATCAAACAGTTTTCCACTCGACCAGGCCGACCCAATTGCTATGGGTTCTTGCACGTAAGTCTCTCTTGTCCTCTCCTTGTGGAGATCCGAAAGTTGAACTGCTCATCGGTTTTTGGCATACTTCAGTGGCAAGCTTTCTACATGCTACGCAGCCGGTTTCGCTATGGAAGCTCACTGTCACTTGGGCAAAGCTGTTGTCTATGATACCGTCGGCAAGTTGGGCTGGAGTGTAGACATCCGGTCCCATCGGTACGTAGCCTTCCCGACCCGATCCCATCCTAGCCCCTGATGTTCCGTCGCGTCCGCTGAATCGACTGACAAAATCGTCGATCCTCTCATGATCCCACGATACATGTCTTACACATTCGGGCACGATCGAATACAGGATCGGTGTTCTGACCGACATCCTTCTCACCGAAGATTGGAACGATGGTGACGGAAAGACGCACAAACCACCAAACTCGACTCTATTCCGCGACTTGTATGGTACAGGCTCCTCGCTCGAGACTGGGAAGCAGAGAAGGAATCGAACGGTCCCTCGGGCTGAAGAAGAAGTTGGTTGTGTGGATTGTTTCAAGTGTGAGGCTTTTTACCTGGCTCCTTCTTCGCTCCTCTCCCCCCTCCCGGTCTTGCAGTTTCGTTACTTTTGATTCTCCCGAGCTGACTTTGCTTTGATCTTCCGGGCGCCGTCAACCACGACGTTCTCAGGGGATTTTGTCGACGACTTTGATCAGCCATCAAAGAGATCAACATGCTGGTCCTCAGATTAGTTTTTTTTTTTTTTTTCTTCTTGAGTTTTGTTACGTCGTTGGATTCTCGTTGTAAACATGCCAATCTCCTCCCTTCAGAGAACTGTGCATACTAGAGAGTCAAGCAAGATGACATGCGATCCAGATCTGAGCAAGTGACGAGACGGCAAACGAGATTTCGAGATGATTTCCACGTTCTCGGATCGATGGGGCAAGGAAACCCTTTCTCAACAAGGCCTCCTCAACCTCATCCTCACTTCACCATGTCGCTCCTCCTTCCTACCTTCCGCTCTGCTCTTCCCTCATCCCTCCCATCCTCCGCATCGTCTCCCATTCTTCTCGGCTTCTGCCATCATGTCACCAACCGACGGACTCTCATCACAACTCCTCCAACAACCACGCCATCTGATCCCCTCCATCTTCCTCGAGCTTCGACGTTCGAGGGCGCCCCTCAACCTGGTCTCCGGATGATTCTCTTTGGTAAACCTGGGAGTGGGAAGGGCACTCTCAGTCAGAGGGTTTTGGAAAGCTGGAAGGATGTTAGCTTAGTGAGTTTGGTTGTTCGAAACCATTGTAATCACTTCGAAAGTCGAACTGTGCTCTCTGTCTTTCCCTCTTGCCGCGCATCAGATAGGACAGATAAGCCGAGGATGATTACGAACCTCTTAGGACTGATCTGGATTCAATTAAATTGGTTGTCCTCCAAAGATTTCGGTCGGAGATGTTCTTAGAAAGGAAATCGCAGCTGGATCTCCCTTGGGTCAAAAGGCAAAAGGTCTCGTTGCGAAGGGCGGTAAGTAGTAGGCGTCTGGTAGTTGAGATTATGAACGCACGAGTAGAATGTCCGCTGATGTTGACAAGGTCGATCTACTAGAGTTCGTACCGGATGAGGTATCGACAACATCTCCTTCCTCAGGACTGGCTTCACTTCAGCTCGGCTTCGAGCGATCGCCTCATATCACTTATGTTTTTCCGGACCAATTCTTTTCCTCGATCAGCTCATGATTGATCTAGCACTTGGTGCTCTCCCACCTGCCGTCGACGCGTCTTCAACCCCATCCTCTTGGATCCTTGACGGCTTCCCCCGAACCGTCGCTCAAGGGAAGATGCTGGACGAAAGGCTCGCAAAACAAGGTCGGCCCCTCAACATGGTCGTTAACCTCGGAGTCTCGGACAAGACGATCCTTGATAGGATAGCGGGTGAGAAAGACAGAGCATCTTTCTCGCGCATGATCCGTCCTTTTCGATTCTGATATGGCCCTGCTCATCCCACGTCTGTTCATCAGATCGATGGATCCATATCCCTTCCGGTAGGGTCTACAACGACTCATACAACCCACCAAAGGTTCCCCGAGTGGACGATGTAACGGGAGAACCCCTCTCCAAGCGACCTGATGACAATCCAGTTCGTGCAATCGCCTGTCTCACGTCTCGGATCTTGTCTGGTACCATGTCGCATGTGGGCCTGAACGTCCTTGAAATTGATCACGAATTCATCACAGGAGACATTTTCGCATCGACTCGATCTATACAACTCCAACACGTTCCCTCTCCTAAAGTACTACGGCGACGTATCACCTTCCATCGTTCACGTCCTCAAAGGAGAAACATCGGACGAGATCTGGCCGGGACTCAACGAGCTGTTGAAGTCGAAACTTGAGTAGATGCTTAGATGCTGAGTCGAACAGAGGGGCGAGAGACAGGGCGAGATTGAATGATGAACATGAAGAGATCAAGAGAGAAACAGAGGCGAAATATGAGGAATCGGTGACAGACACCTCCCTTGCCTCCACTTTTGGAAGAGTCTAGAACTCGGTCCGAAGATCTCCCTCTTCTCCCCTCCCTCCTCCTTTCTTCCCCAAAATCCGCCTTCTCTTCTTCCCTCCGCTCTCTCATGCTCGGCTGTTCTCCCTTCCTCTTGCTCTTCCCACTTTTGGCCAAAGCAGGCTATACTCCGATCGATCCCAGTCAGGGCGTCAATACTTCGTCCCTCACTTCAGCCGATCAATGGTCTTCCCTTCTCGGCAACACCCTTTGGTTTTACGACGCCCAGCGAAGTGGTAAGCTCGTCGCCTCGGATGGAGCAGCGAGGATCTTGTGGAGGAATGATTCGGGTCTCGACGATGGTAGCGACGCTGGGATCGACTTGGTAGGAGGGTACGTCTCTCGCTCGATTTGGCTTAAGGAGGATGGACGGATTTAGCTGTTGGTTCAGAGCCCCGGGGGGATCGCCATGTTGACCCTTGTGCTTGCTTCTACCGCTACTAGCTATTACGATGCTGGAGGTTCGTCGAGTTGACCTCCGACATGACATTATACTAGATCGCTTGCATCAAAGGAACTTACTCGGCACTACACGCCAATGGTACCAATCTCCCGCAGATTACCTCAAGTGCACCTATCCTTTGACGTTTGTCTTGTCGTCAATAGCTTGGGGTGCCATCGACTTCGGAGCAGGTTTCGATTCAGCGAACCAGACGGCGGAGCTAGATCAGACGCGTAAGCTCTCGACGTTGATCGTTTGGACCGTTTGCTACTCGTTGCTACTCGTTTGGTCGCTGCTGACCATTCTGCGAGATATCCGCTGCAGTGAGGTGGGGCCTTGATTGGCTCATCAAAGCTCATCCGAGCTCAGACACGCTCTTCGTTCAAGTCGGTGACGCTCAAGTGGATAACAAGTTAGTCATTTATCTCTTTGCCCTCATCTCTCACAATGAAGCGAACTTCAGTCCAGAGTCGGAGCTCTGTCGTCACCTTCGCTCGCATCAATGCTGTTTGTGACTGACGTCTGCTGGCTTTGTTTTAAAGCTACTGGGGAGGAGACCAGAATATACCCACGCCCCGACCGTCGTATCAGATCAATTCCACGAAGTCAGACCTTGTCTCTCAGGTACCATGCCCCATTCTCGATTCGGTACTTATCTACTTGATGTCTCTTCTCGATTCGACGACCTAGCCCCGGTACCGATGCAGCTGCCAGTGCCGCCGCCGCCTTTGCTTCTACAGCCTTTCTCTACGCTCTTTCCAACTCAACTACAACTTCTTTCAACACATCTGCCTCTTCATCAACTCCACCATCTTCCATTGGTGATTCAACTTACGCTACAGCTCTCCTCTCGCATGCAACCAGCCTCTACTCCTTCGCGAACGACTCGGCCAAAATGACATACCAAACCTCTGTCCCCGCTGTGGCTGATGTCTACGCCTCCTCAGCGTGGACCGACAACCTGGTTTGGGCTGGACTCTGGCTGGCACTGGCCACGGGACAATCCGAGTACTACAAGGACGCCGTCTCTAACTACGCCCAATTCAAAATCTCACCCACAGACACGGTGTTCAACTGGGACTCGGTCGTCCCTGGCCTACCCATCCTCCTGACCCAGATTGGTCTTGCTCGCCCCTCACTTGCCACCAACGCTGGTCTCGATCCAAATGTAACCTACTGGCAATCTCAGTCCGAAGCGATGCTCGACGCCATCGTCGCAGGAAAGGGTCGAGCCCAGACCACTAAAGGCGGCCTCCTCTGGTACTCTGGCGATTCAGACTCGGCTTCACTTAACCCCTCGCTCAACGCCGCTATGCTCATGACACGATACGCATCGATTGCCTCGACTTCCGCCAAATCCGAGTCATATCTCTCGTACGCCAACGGGCAGTTGTCGTACGCGCTGGGAGACAATCCGATGTCAGCCGTTTACGTCGTCGGATCCAACCCTAACTCGGCGTCTAATCCACATTCAGCCATGGTTTCCGGTGGAACGAACATCTCGGCAATCGACGTTGGACCGACGTTACATGTGCTTTATGGAGCTGTCGTCGGAGGTCGTACGTAGTCCAACTTCTACCGGTATCTCTCATGCACTCTGTCTCGCTGTCTGATTCTCTTTCCCAACTTTCTTCCTCCTCTGATATTTTGTTGCTTGTTCCATGTTCTTGTAGCCGACAAGAATGACAAGTTCTTCGACCTCCGATCCGACTACATTCAATCCGAGATCGCTCTCGATTATACCGCTCCTCTCGTCACCCTCGCCGCCGCTCAACTAGTTCTGTCTCCATCGACCCCTCCTTACTATACTGCACTTCAACCCGGAGCCTACGTCGTCCCAGAAGGTCACCCATGCGACGCCGCTTACCCGTGTAAGAGTGGGGGAGGTCTGAGTTCGGGAGCCATCATCGCTATCGTCGTGGTGGTCGTGGTGGTCGTCTTGGTATTGGTATTACTGGCGGGTTGGAGATGGCTGGGTTGGTTTAGACGATGATGGGGAAGGATAAATCAAGGCAATGGTCTTGCGGTCCTGTACACAAGTCCTGTCTTATGGAAACTCTCCGCCTCACCGTGTCTTTTTCTCCTTGTTCTTCTGCTTCTTCTCGTGCATCGTTCAAACGGATTCCCAAGTCACACAGACTTTTGTCTTTCTTCATCCTCTATACAGCACAGTCGATTTGTCACCACCTTCATTCCCACTCGCATCGGCTTAACGCAGACATTTCCCTAATGGACGTTCCCAAAGAGAAGAGAAACATCTTTGTACTTTTGTTCAAATTTTCCATCCTCCTTCGTTTTCTCTTTGCTCTCTTTTTTTTTCTGTCTCCAATACTTCAATAGCTTCAGCCTTGAACCTACATCCTTGCCACCACGTTCATTCCATCCTTAAATCATGACCCCCGTCCTTTGGGCAGACAACCCAATAGATTCAATGACGTCTTCCCAATACAGAAGTTGTAGTGAGGCATAAGAGGAGGAGGGTCGAAATCGAGAAAGAGCAAAAATTCAAAGCAGAAGTGCAACATCCAATTTTTTTTTCCTTGCCTTGGTGTATGCTGAGGCTAGCCTCGCTGGGGAAGCGTTCACTACACCCTCACCAGTCCAGACCAGGGATCCGCACAAGATCCTTCTTGTTCATCCGAATTGCAAGCAACCTGGAAATAGCGAGGCTGACTGAGGTTGAGATGGAGGCTGATGAGTGACTCTGTCAAAGTTGCCGTTAAAGCCTTGAGAGGTGGAACCTTGATGGGGAAGGACACATCGGTTGTTTGGAGCTATGGTGGTGTGAGCGAAAAAGGTTGTTGAATAAAGCTTTGTGGCGGTCGGAGAAGAGGACTCAAAAAAAAAAATCCGCTCTCATCTTAAGTCGGGTCTCGGGACCTCGTCACCTCCCACATATATCACAACGTTCGCCACATCACATCGCTCTCTCGGCACAGTCTTATACGATGGACATTGAAGCCACAGCGAAACGAACCGACAGATAGAATCGGATAACAAAAGAAGCGTGAAATCATGATAAGATACTGTCGTTTCTCCCAACACTTAGATGTCAGACATGACACTTGGTCAAGCGAAAGAAGGGCCCAATCTGATGAATGATCCTTCTCGACTCATCCTCCGCGTCTATACTCCATTCTATCCTTCCATCGAGGGATGAGTTGAAATCTGTTGATGTCGACCAACGAGGAACTATGAGGAGGAAGAGGAGATGGAGGAGGGAAATGATTTGATCTCTTGTTCACCATCCGAAGTAAATTCAACGTCCATCTGTTTCCTTGTCGAAAATGAGGAATTAAAGGAAGAGAATCATCAAATAGGGAACAAAGAGAACTGCAGGGATAAGAAAGAGAGCGAGAGAGAGAGAGAGAGAGAGAAAAGGAGAGAAAGAAAAAAAGTGTTTGAGTGAAGGGGAGAGGAGATTTTCGTACCTCAGGGTTGCGACAACGACCGATGAATTTAGTGTGGTCTTGAGTGAGTGGCGAAAGTGGAAGGGAGTCAGGATTCATGATGATCTGGAATCGAACCCCCCCCCCCTTTCCTCAAGAAGATCACCCAGGTCTCTCTGCCTTTCTCGACGAAAAGATGAAGATGACACAAAAAAAAAAAAAATAGAGAAAAACGTACGACCAAAAGCGATGACCTTGCCTACATCATTGGTGATCTCCATCCTCGTAAAGCCGAGTGTTTTACCCAAAGCTTGAACGGTCGATCGAATGTGAATGGTTTCACCATCCCTGGCAGCACGACAAAAAGTCGTACCGATATCCGTGCTCACACCGGATGAGAACATACTAGAAAGAGAACAGAAAGCAGAAAAAAAAGAGAAAAAAAAAAGGAGAGGGAGAAGGGCAAGTCAATTTAAAGAAGAGATCGTACCAAGAAGAAAAGAGCCCGAGCAGATGGGGATTTTCTCTTGGATTTGTTTTCTTTTTTGTTTGGTAAAGTCAGTTTTGTGTACCCATGTGTAGACAGGGCTAAAGAACCCATTGTGTCGGTCAGTGTAGATGTCAATCCCCCGTGCATCGTCTTTGCTCTACCGATGTAGAGAGAGAGAGAGAGAAAACAGAGGGGTTCGTGAATTTGTGAGGAACAAGAGACAGAAGAGGACGGTCCAAGTAAGGATGAAAAACAAATCAATCCAAACCTGTTCAAGGAAAGGTGGCCAACTTTGTACGTGGCGGTGACTGTCCCTGGTACGGCGGATGTTATGTTGAGCTTGATTTGGTCAGTCGAGTCGAACCGTGTCAGCGTCAACCTCGATATGGCTGAGAGAATGCCGAACGGACGACAAAGGACAGATCTCACGGCGCTCAGGGTGTTGAAGTCGTGACTTTTGGGGTCGAGGCGATTGTGGTTCGATCAGTAGTTGCTCGGTCTGTTTTGGGTTGGAGTGGCTTACCCTTTCTGTGCGAGATGATTTGAGAAGACGCGTTTAGTGAAGGCGAGACAAGCGGACATTGGGATGAGTGGGAGGCGCAGGGAAAGGAAGGAGATTCCAACTCGGCAGAAACCGCCAACGACGAATTTCGAGCCCTCCTCACTCTCAACCAAAACGGACAACCCCCGACATCCTCACCGCTCATCATGCCAACTCAACCAAAGAAATCCAAACTCACCATCAACTCCAATTCCCTCGTTGCGAGCACAAAACTTCCCAAACAAGCCACCAACCAGAGTGACGACGATCAAGGTGGAATCAGTGCTGACGACGATGGGACCGTCTCTGGCTTGAGCGACATGATGGATGATGATTCTCAAGATGAGGGAGATGATGAATTCGATCTCCAAGGTATCGATACGGATGATGAACTTGGGGACAGAGGACCGGCAAAGAGCAAGAAGACGGCTAGTCAGTTTCCCTTCATTCAACTCAACTGCTTTCGTCCTTTCCTTGGATACTAGAAACAATCAAACAAAACAGACTCACCATTCCCTCGATGTATTGTCCTCTCATCAACCACGACAACGAACAAACGTTCCTCTCCCTGTCTGTGCCGGCTTGATTTAGAGCGTAAACGTCGAGCGACCTCACCTTCAACTTTCGGTTCCCTCCTCACCAACATTCTCTCAACTTCCGCAACTGGACCCTCATCATCAAACTCTACCCCACTTCCAACCACGACCATCAGCAATCGACCTTCGAAACGAACGGTGTCTCAAGTTCAATCGTCCAACATCCTTTCCCTCGCCCCTTCAATCAAGAAGACGCTCAATGCTCGTCAACTCGAAACTAAGGCTCGTCGGGTCTTGGATGCTACTAGAAAGGAGAGAGAGGACAAAGGAAGGATAACGGATGTCGTTGGAGGTTGGGGTGGTAGGGAAGATGGTGTTGGTGGTCAAGACTGGGAAAGAACATTAAGAAAGGTTGCTCAGAAAGGTGGTAAGTTCGAATCTCTTAGACTTGGAAGGCCTCTCGTACAGGGCATCAGGATTGTCAGAAGGGATGGAAGGGGGGATTTGCTCGTAACGTTGGGGTCGCGATTTGGGTTAAACGGACCGATCACCTTTGACCTTAACTGATCGTCTTCTTTCTCTTCCTTCTCTTCAAAATCATCTCCTTTTTTTTCTTCTTCTTCTCCTTTCTATATCTCCTTATCTCTCTCTCTCTCTCTTCAAAAAGTTGTCCGTCTATTCAACACCATCCTTACATCCTCCAACCAAGCCGAGGAAGATTCAGCCGATCGAAAGACGCTCGCTGCTCCTCAACCTGTCGCGGACCCAAAGAAGCACAAAGGAAAGGACAACATTCTCGGAAGAGGCGGTAGGGATAGAGCTCATGGTGGTGTCACCAAAGAAGGATTCGAAGCTTTGCTCAAGGGTGGAGGAGCTTAGAACGTTTTGCTATTCCCATGGTCGATCGATTCGATGCGGAATGAGTTTGTTGTGAGATAATCGATGGATTGTGATTTTTTCTTAATTTTTTTTTTGTCACGCACAAGTCATTCTCGACCCTCTCGACCAGACTGATGCATACGGGATGAGAGTGCATGATACAGGTACATGACGAGAAAGTGCAGGAACAAACTGGGTCCGGGAAATACACGACACGAAGGGAGTCTTTTATCTATTTATCTGTACGAATCACATGGTTAGGAGAGGAAATATCTAATCTCAAACCCGACAGAACCAAGGACATGGATTTGTCTCGTCTGCCTTGATCGGGTTCTCCCCTTCACCGTTCGTTCGCTGTATATCACCTTTTTGTTGCGTCAACGTCCTCTCCTCCTCCTCCTCCTCCTCCTCCTCCTCCTCCTCCTCCCCCCTCTGCCCAAGAAAAAAAACACCCACTACATTGCTTCCTCCTCCAGCTCTTTCTTTCTATGCTTGCGCCGATACGATTCTCCCGCTCTCATCTCCGCTCGGATCCTCTCACTATCCGCCGCGTAGCCGAGGATGATCGTCCCGGGTTGGCTCGAGAACTGATCCTTGATCGGTCGAGGTAGTCTCGGTTGCGTTGTCGGAGAAGTGAGTGATGGTAACGGATTCATGGTCGATTCGGGTTTGAGGTGAAGTTGAATCGAGAACGATCGTTTGAACATCATGATGTCGTTCCGATCGTCGCCGTTGATCACGAGGAGAAGAGGTATTGACAGAAAGTGTTTGTGGTGATGGAGAGGATGAAACTGGTCGAGGTCGAGGTCGAGGGGGTGTATTTGGAGGGAGAGAGGATGAAGCTGAGAGGTTGGGTGAATCCAAAATGGGTGAGAGGATGTGATTCGTGTATCGTCCAAAGTGAGATCGAGGTGGTGATTGATCAAATTCCTTTCCAGCTATCATCGTCCCAGCACTTGTTGAGCTTTTCAGGTTGGACTGATATGGTATTGAGGACAAGGATGACGATGAAGGTGTTATGATAGATGAGGTCGGGACGACAGCGGCTCGACGAGGTTCGTACGCGAAAGGATCGACTGGATTGAGGGCGGAGAAGAAACACAGTGATGATAAGAATCGGTTCGTGACATTATTTGGATTGAGTAGGAGAATATAGTAAAATCAAGAGAAAAAAAAAAAACATGATCAAGAAGAGTTGACTCAACTGATATCAAAATCATTCAAGTCGACTTCGTCTCTACCCGTCAGCAAGCTAATAGCACTTCGAGCAAGGACTTGGTTGAACAAACTGCTGCTTCTCCGACGAGTTGAGCTGATTTCCTCTGAAGCCCTTCGAAAGCCATCAAACAGTCTCGAGCCACGTCTTTGATGATGATGATCGTGAGGATCTGGTTTCATCGTCACGATAGGTCGCTCGATCCTGGAAGCGTTGGCGGTAAGGGATGGAGTGGAAGATGAGAAGGATGAAGAAGAGGAAAATGAATCGATGCAAGGAGGAGAGATCGTCGACTTGAAATCGGGATGTGATCGATCCTATGATCCATTCAAGAGTAAGGGACGTCAGTGAATTGAGTGACAACTACCGAGCCAAAACAAAAGAAAAGACACATGGTATAGAATGAGAACGTACAATGTATCGACTGATCGAGCGGGACGTATGAAGTGAAGGCAAGATTTTCTGGAATGCGTTACTGAGTCGTTTAGGGATACTCGGCGAGCTACGTCGTTTGCTGTAGTCTTTTTGGAAGCGAGAATGAGGAGAGGGGTCGCAACCCATGATGTATGATGAGTCTGGATGTGTTGGGGAGGTAGGCGGAACGCGTGATAAGGGGTATCGCTGATGGATCTGTTCGAGTAGGACGTCTCTTTGCAACTAGGAGTACAGGATTGGAGGGGAGAGACCAGAAAGGATGCTTTCGGAAGGAGAGGAACGAGGATCGTGGATCGAGACGAGGTGGCTGTCAAGTGCTAAGGAGCATGGAGTTGACACGAAAGGAGACGGAACAAGAGGAGGCTGGAAAGAGGGGCGAGTTTTGTTCTTGACCGTCAGAAAAGAGAGAAAAATCAGCCGAGAAGTGTCAGGAATAGAACAAGCTGAAAATAATTGAGTGTTGAGGTCGGGACGTCAAGGTCATCAAACATAAGAGGTTTAGGAAGGCAGGGACCAGCTTGGAGTCGATGACGAAAACCATCCGTTCAGGCTCCTGCAATTTTGTAAGCTCCGTAATCCTTCTCTGGATCATAAACCTAAGGATCAAGAGTCAGGGAAGGTAATCAAAGTCAGCTCATGAGTTGAGGTTGTGCGAACAGGTCGTTACCGGTCGGATATATAGAGGGTAAGATCAAGGGTAGACTTACCTCCCATCTGAGGTCATGTGAAGGTTACAAGAAGCACAAGTTAGCCGAGTTCGGTTGTACCGGAAAGAAACGACGGAGATGGTTGACGCAGAGGACGAACCTTGAGGCCGGAAAGATATGTTTTGATCGGTTGTACCAGCTTCGCTCGACTACTTTACCTGCGTGCGACTATAGTTCGTAGAGTAGAAGAGATCAAGTTACGTCAGCATTAGCCCAGTGAAGCGAAAAGACCCTCGGTCCTCGATCGCTCCCGAAAGTCACATCCTTACCTCGTCCTTCTCGACCGTTGCATCTGCCATAAGTCGAACATCATCGTGGACGTCAAAGTTGAAGAGTGGTCCAGACTTTCCACGAGCTTTGTTGACGATGAAATCGTAAAAGGTGTAATGCTGATAAGACATCGAGGAGTTCAGGGTGAGTATCAGATTGTAGCGGCGAGGATGCGATCGACAAAGACACACGTGAGGGATGATCAAATCCTCCTATTGGAAGCCAAAGAGCAGGGTCAGCCGCTGAGAACACATCAGGGAGGATTAATGAGAAGGCTTACCTTAATATACATCAGATTATCGACGCTAATGCCTCTCAGCTCCGGGAACTGTTGTCTACACTTTTCCAAAAACGCAGCGATATCGTCCCCTTTTTTGCACTGAGAATGGACACCGAGGAAGTTCAAGCGTAGTAGGCACCAAGAGTTTTTTTTTTTACCACTGAGTGCTGTCCCGAGGGTTCTTAAGAGGAAGGGCGAAAGAAAGCCGAAAATGAACTTACGGAGACGACCCTTCTATGACCAGCACCGTCCCAGTACGAGTATGTAATCTCGATGTCTTCATTCTTGAGGATCTCTTGGTTCTGAATCCACTCTCTTCTCAGCTGCTCCCTCTCGAATCGCTCTCGCTCCTCACGTTCACGATCCGGCAGGAAAGAAGTATCGACGGTTGGATTCTTGGTAAACTTGGCTCGTTTCGGGGCTGGGGCTGCATAGTGATGTGATGAAAAAGTAGACTCAGTCGTGGCGGTCTGGCTCAGAGTACTGCAGGTAGTCGTGCATACCTGCGTCGTCCACCGCTGATTTGTCTGCGGAAGGTGCGGCCTCCCCTTCGTCCTCGTCGTCTCCGAACGAGAGTGTAGCTTTCGCCTTTTTCTTGGTTTTCTTCTTCTTGACGTCGTCTCTGAACAGATGCATGGCCTTTATCAGTCGATGACGCTCGCATTGAGCATCCTGCTTTCGCGTACGGGGCGAAGTCAGCACTCACTTGACTGGAGTTTGAGCACCCGCGATGGCCTGCTCAATCTCGAGGGCCTTTCGCTTCTCTTGAAAGTCCTTGAGATTGACAAGACCGACGGTGCTCTTCTTAAGTTTCTCGTCGAGCGATTCGACGTGTGTCACGAATCGCTCAGCTCCGGCTTTCTTCTTCTCTGTTTCCTGTGGATGATGGACCGAAAGCGGAGGATCGTGAGCTTCACGCTAGAAAAACATCTGACCGATGCTATGCCAGTATGATGGGTAAGCGGACTGGACGTACAGCTGCTATGGCAGCCTTCTCCTTGTCGAAAGCTTCTAGCATCTCCTTACGCTTGTCCTCGAGAAGTTTTTGTCGACGACGTTCACTGTTGAACGGTTGGATAAGCTGATGTTGTTACGACTGACGGAACAAGAGCTAGCAACGAACTCATGCGAGGTGGAAGACATTTCAGGCGGTTGGGGGACGAGGTAGAAGTTGAGGATCGCAGTTGACCTTGGCCTCAAACGGCCATGATCCCTCCGTCGCTTGGTCTTCTACCCTCGTCCCTACTCGTTCTCCTCGCGCTTCCCCACCAGTCACACGCCTTCTCATGGCCCTTCAGCCAGAAGCGTTTCACTCAAGAAGGTCTTGTGTCTGCTGGTTCTCTTACTATCGATGATCGCGTCATCGGGTTGGGTGACTGGAATGGAGATCAATCGTATGCTGCGTTCCGGAGATACTACCTTATACAGCTCACCGACCTATCTGACATCACATCCTCGATCATACAGCTTGGACCTCTTCACCCTCTCATCCGACCAAAAGACGGTTTCGGTCCGGACATGGGATCACAGTCGGTCCCCTTCCTACTTCTCATGAAAAGCAACCATCGTGACCTGGTCTGACATTGACGAGGGCCTATCAGAATCCTACTCCTACTCGAAATCATCGATCAATGTGACTCTGCCTCGGAAGATCCACAACGTAGTTCCCGCAGACTTCAACTGGGACGGCCGACTCGATCTTTTGGTCATGTCCGAACTTGACGATGGGGGTGGTTGGTGGACTGAATCTGAGGAGCTCGATATGAAAGTCTACACTCAGAATGAATACGGTGGCTTCAGTAAGTTCGTGTTCTTGCGTTGTACGCGTTCTTCATCTGACAGCTATCTTTCCCCAGACAGCGAACCTCTCCAGCTTCCTCCCTCGACAATGTCTCAGCCCATGGTACTTGATTCGACGGGGAATCTGCAACCCGATCTACTGGGACTAGCATTTGAAGGAAAGAAGAAGGACGCTACTCTGAAGCTGTGGAAGAATGTCGAGGGCCAGTTTAGATTGTGAGTCCTGTCAGAGGACGCGTACACCGACCAGCCTCTGACTGACTGCATAATCGACCAACAACTCTAGAGAGGATTCTCCGCTTGACTCTTCCAGGGTCTGCCACCTCTCAAACCCTCATTCTAACGCGTTCGTAGATATGGATGGTGACTGTCTCGCGGGTGAGTTCCTAATCTTAGAGCCAGCTTCCCTTTGGAATAGCGGCTGACCATCAAGAGATTCGCCTCTCGATCAACAGACATCTTTTTGCATTGTACGGACCCATACTCTGGTCTGCCGTCCTTCCAGATCTGGCTGAACAAGGGCCCAAGCGGATACATCTTAGCGAAGGAAGCGTCGCTTCCTAAAGGCAGCGGCATGATCACCTTTGCCGACATGAGTATGTCCGGTCGAAAGAAAACTTCCTCTTTTTACCTTGACTAAATCCCTCACATCGTCAGATCGTGACGGCACGCTCGACATGGTCTTTCCCGTTTGCTCATCCGTCTCAAAGTCGTCAGGTTTCGGCAAGGATTGCTCGATCTTGATCGCTTACAACAAGCAGATACCCCTGTGTCAATCTCCCAGCAAGTTTGGGAGTGACAAGGGCGGATGTCGGGATCCTGCTAATCTGTGTACGAGCGATCCGGCCTTCGATTTTGACCTATCCAGCAGTTCTACTGTTCGTCGATGATTGCTTTTTGCTTATTAGAGCGACTGCTTACCTTTGCTTGATTATATCCTTCGTACTAGTCGTTGCTGTCCCTACCTCTGACAACGCTATTCCCAACCGATCCATCGCCTCGTTTGCTTTTGCTCGACGTTACATCCTCTCCTTCCCTTCCTCTTCCACTCAAACCAGGGGACTACAACTTTGACGGCTACCCCGATCTTGCACTAGTTGTTGCCAACTCTGATGCGCCTGACAGTGTTCAAGCCCGGGTGCTCAGAAACATCGCCTGCGGAAGAGGTAAAAAGGAATGCAAAATGCAGGGCGAGAGCGGGAGGACTTTCGAGCTCGTCAAGAGGGGGACCGGACCTCTAAGTGACATGAAGGATGTCCGAGGCGTCAGCTGGATTGACATGGATGAGGATGTGAGTTTGTGGTCACCTCCGAAGAAACGGTTCGTTTCGCTGGTGGGATTTTGACTGATCAGGCTTAATCTTTCCACCCACTCCAGGGATCTCTCGACATCCTGGTCCAGAGGACAGGCAAACAAGATGGCCACAAAGCTACATTCATCAAGAACAATTTTTTCCACGATGCCTTCTTCCTCAAATCATTAGGTAACTTATACTAAACCCCACATCACGTAGTCGCGAACGTTCGACTGACTTCCTACGCGTTCCCACGTCCAGTTCTTAATGGTGCTTGCGACGAAGCGTGTCGAAAGCCAGATGGTTCCACGTTTCACGTGAGTCTCCACAAGACACCAATCGTTGTCGAATCGACCTGATCGTAGTCTGCATTCTCGACCTACAGCCATTCGGAGTTTCATCTTCCGGTCCTTCCTTCAAGTTTACCATCCTCGATACTTCTGGCCGCAAGACCGTCTCGCAAGGTAGGCTCGATCCCTCGTCCATCCACTCCGAGTGCCGTTGCTCATACAGATGAGGTGGCTGACGAAACTCGCGCGACGGATAAACGAACAGTTCCTCAGCTACCGCAGACGTCATACCAAGCCCTTCAGACACCTTACTCGTTGTTTGGCCTTGGCCGAACCAACAACTACGTAGAGGTTCGTTCTGCTCGGCCCCCCATTCGCTTCGAGTTTGGCATCCCACTGACCTTCCATTGGCCTGCGACATCGGACCATAGAACCTCTTCATCGGATCAACTCTACATGCGCCTCCCCTGACTCGGATCACCTCTTTGGAAGGTCTCATTCCGAATTCTCAAGTCGTCATCGTCCCTCCAGCACCGGCCTCGTATTCTACCGGCGGTAACGAGACAATTCCGATTCCTGGTCGTTCGAGAGACTGGTCATACGAGCTGTATCTTCATCCGGGAGATTATGTGCCATGGGTGAGCTTGAGCGTGGTGGTGAGCTTGGGACTGTTGGCGATGGTCGTCGGATATCTTCATTCCAAGGAGAAGAGGGCAGATGAGAGGGAGAGCAGAGGACGGGGGATGGTTTATCGAGCTCTGTGATAGCATGTTTGTGGTTTCATCCCCTTCCCCCTTCTCCTCTTGTGAAAATTTGATTCTCGACCTCGGGAGCTTTTGGGAGACGAATACCGGCGAACCTGATGGCGTCTCCCTCGGTCGCCCTTCTCGGTACAAGTCCAATCGGCTTCGACCAATTACCCTGCATCGTAGCGGCCGCTGCGATACACTCCCTCGACTAATAGACCGGTCGTCGGTTCCGGAAGGAGACGTTGAGGGCTACAGATGCAACAAATGTCTCGAGCTGATACGATGGCCACGCGTCATCACTTCGCCTTCCGGCTATGTCATATACGATGCAAATTAACTGGGTTTCCTTCTCCTTTTTTGAAAGACGAGCTCTTGGACCAGGCTTACTTCTGTCTTTTAGTTGATCTCAGAATCAATTGCAGGCCCTAAGAAGCTAGGGTCAGAATCGCTACACCTTTTTCTCTTTGATCTTATATCGACATCACATTAAGTGACATATGGTCTCGATCGACGGTATATCCCATGAATGTGGGGACTGTCAAGGGTTTCTCGCAAATATCAGACCATGATCAAAACACCGGGTGAAAGCGAGAATGTGGATTCATCCATCCCATCAACTATCACCTCGAGCCCTCCTCGTTCGATCCTCGACTCCAGATGTCGTCGACTACTGCAAACCTACCGACCATCTCACCCCTAACTTCCATCGAACTTCGCCTCCGACATCTCGAATACCTTTTCTCCGGCCAGGTCCCCTCTCTGAGCCTTCCGACGCATTTGAATCAACCTTCATCCGACGCGGATGCTTCTCCAGAGGGTATCATACGACACGTCATCAGACTTCAGGAAGGTCTTGAGAAAGCTATCGAGGGAAGATCGAGTCTGGAACGATTTCTTGATTCATGTAAGTGCGGTCCTTCCCTTTCTCGGTATTCATGGTGCTCTAGCTCGTGACAGACTTTACATTCCTCTGATCGCCATTGAACCCTTCGTTTCCTGACATTATCTCAGTTGATGAGAATCTTCCTCTTCTCATTCCTCAATTCTCCCTCTCCTCATGCGACCCTCGTACATCGTTTGATGCCGGAGATGACACATCCACGCCTCAAGGCGTCAAACTCGCCCTCGTCATCGAATCTGAAGGAGACATTTTGAGAGCGAAGAAGATTCTAGAGGAGGCTGAGATGCTGGAGAAAAGAGGTATCGTCGATGGTGGTCAACTTAAAGGTTTGTTTGAACCTCCCCCCCCCCTCCCTCTTACTGCGCGTCCCTCTCTATTCTCGAAATCGTGACTGATCTTAATGGGTATGAAATGCTTGATTTCGTATGACAGATCACTACGACCTTAAGTCGAAATTGGCTGATCTCATTCCACAACATCAAAGTGCTCAAATCAGCATCGCTAATCTCGAATCCCGCGTGGTGACTCTACTAGGTCGTTATGATAATTACGTCAGTTCGATAACCTCTCGAGAAAAATTATTTCATCAATACTCTTTTCATCAGGACGGATCATAAGTTGATCCTTTCCCCCCTCCCTCACGATCTTACCTTGCTTCCATCACATCACATCTGTGTCAACTCACTTTCGTTCCTCTATCTGCTCTCGCTTCTTATAACGCTACCGTCTCTGTCTTTCTTCGACCTAAACAAAGATCTCAACAATCTCCCAGACGTTCCTCGAACTGAATGCTATGCTTACCAAAGCAGAGGATCAAGTGTCCAAGATGGAGAGAGTGAAACGACTAAAAGCTCAAGGTGGAGTGCTTTGAAAGAGTCTCGTTCACATGATGGATGTGCTTCAATATTTTCTTTTGAGATTTTTGTGCAAGAACAAGAAGAGATAGAGGGGGAGAGAATCATAGATAAGCTTGTCGTGGAGAGGAGCTTGTACGTGTAATCATCTATAAGTGGAAGGCGCGTTCGTCGTGAAGTTTCGTATGTGGTAAGATGCATGAGCGACAAGTTGCGTGAGCGAGATGGAATCAAATGAGAAGCATGTCTGGGGACAGGGAAGACAGGGTGATGGGTTTTTAGGGATTGCCGAAGAAGAAATCTGCGTGCAAAGGAGGCGGAGGAGGAAGTAATGTGTGGGGAAGAGAGACGTTCTCTCCCGTTATGTCGAGAAGTTTCAACTGTCATCGAAGCAGTTCAAATCGAGGATGAGACAGATCAATACCGATCGACCGCATTCTGAGAAGCGTTCTCTTTGGGTGAAGGGAGACTCTGACACTTGCCTTGAGTCCTATATCGGTCAGATCTTCGACGAGCTCCTTGGACTCTACCGTCAAGAGAGATGTGTTCTCATGTATTAGGAGTCGAAGTCCATCCGTCCATTCGGAGAACGTTATCCGATCCTTCGCGACGACACTGATTGAAGAGAAACGATCGAAGCGAAGCAATCAACGACTAGACGGAGTTACAATGTATGATCCTCGTCAGGTGTTCGAGGGAGATATAGCGCACTCGAGTAAAGACAAATCTTCCCCTGCCAGAAGAGAGAAGCTCAATGCGTCTCCTTCTTCCCTGCCTCCCCCACTCGGGCCTCGAGATCGGTTGGTGCGACCAGGGTTGAGCATTGGTTCGGACTGGACGACTTTCGAGCGGGAAGTCTTCAAAGCTATCTCAGATATGACGCTTATATCGACTAGAATGGTTGAAATGAAAGAGAGGAGGTTGACATTCAACAAGCGACCCGTCGCTGTGTTGGAAAGTGTTTGGTACTCACTCCGTTCGGTCAGCTCCTCCATAGATGGCTTAGAGACTAGCCTCGTCTGAGTCGTCAGATATCCCAGCATTGACCGATTGGGTGACAGCCGAACAAAGGTCCATCCTTTCGAGGCTTCAGTTCGACCGGGTGGACGGGTGTAGGACACGATGGGAGAGCCGACCATGAACCAGGCACCATCCCTGATCACGTTGAAAGGGTAGCAGTCAGATGAGATCAGGAGCATAATAGGATGTACATCAAGAAAGCGAGCTGAACCTACAACATGCAGGATAATCTCTGTTGTTTGACGAACTCACTGGACTCCTTGTACAACGATTCCCGAAGGTTTCTACGTCAACGCTGCTGGTTAGGACTCATATGAGATAGGACTCGATTTGAGAGCAAAACGAGACAGACCTTATCGAGGGCTTGGACAGGATCTCGTCCTTCTCCTCTGCTTCCTTCACTAGTCTCTCCTTGACACTCCTGTATTCCTCGTCCCAGTCATCCTCGATTTCTTCCCAGCCAACTCTCTTTTTGTCTCTTCCGCCTCCCATGGTACCTCCTCCGACTCCATCCACACCTACTCCTCCTCCTGACGTCCGGACTGAAAACCTCTTTTCCTGGCGAAGGACAACTTCAATCTGGCTCTTGACAACGCTCGAGATCCGGTCAAAGTCATCAGGGAAGATAGCGTTGGATTCAGACCAGACCCTCAGGGTAAACTTGATGGCGAGGGCGTGGATTTGAGCGAAGGAAAGAAGGAGTGGACAGAAAGAGGGTGGATTCGAACCAGAATGAACACTGGAGGTGTCCCAGTAATTGAGGAGAAGTTCGACGACTTGGTTGCTGTGGAAAAAGATTCAAGGGCGAGTAAGCATCAGTCCCCCAGGATGACAGGGGACCTACGAGAATCAAGACGACTGACCTGGCTCGACCGATGGGGCATCTCCGTTCTGGCGGTTGAGATAGTTGATCGTGGACGAGCTTAACAGTCCAATGTCAGGTTAGTCTTGCTCAAACCTCCACCATATCTGGGAGCTGAGTGAAACTCACCCGATTGAACGTCTTACGATCCTTCGTCGCGAAACTATGCAGGCAATCCAGCCCTAGCCTTCCAGTCGGCCAAACGACCCGGGATTGATGTCCGGTCCCATCTCTACCCTCCTCGACGATTTCCAGACCCAAGAGCTCCCACCTGTCCTCTTCTTCGCCGCCAGCAACTCCATCAAGGCCCGAACTGATCCATACATCCTCCAGTAATGCTCGATGGCTCAGGTTGTTCGAGGTATCGACGGGTGATCGGTACAGCTCGAGGTTGCATCGAAGTATGTTGGACTGAAAGTCGAGAAGGGGTGTCACTAGATCTGGGTTATAAGGGGGAGACATGAGAGCTTGAATTTTTGGTCGAATGGCGTGAGCATCGAGTGAGCGGATGAGAGAGACAAGTTCAGAGCCATTTGATGCCGATACGAGGAGTGTGTTGATGAGCATCAAGCTGTTTTGATTCAAAGAGAATCATCGGTGATCGAACAGGTCAGCACGCATGTTTGCATTGATGCATCTGATCGGTGCGACAGTCCACGAACCTTGCCACGCTTTCACCGCCTTCATCGCTACTCAGTCTCGCTACGACAGCTTCCAATAACGGTCCCTCGTGGATCGTTTCCATAATCGAGGCTGACCCAACTCCTGGTAACAGCTGTCTGAGGATTGTGGTAGCAGGTCGACTGAGATTGATTGGAGATAGCGGGTTGGAGATGATGGCGATGATTCGAGAGACAAAGAGAGGGTCGAGTATGAAGGAATCTCGTGAGACGAGTCCCTCTACCGCTTGAAGAGCATACTGAGCGGGCCAATTGAAGAGATTATCGTTGAGGAATGAATCGTTCTTGGACGTGATCAGACCCGACTTACCGCCAATGTATTGCCCGTCAGCTGGGATACGAGTCCGATAACGATTCGGGGACCATTCAGTGATGGAGAGACAAACTCGTCAACGAACTGCGGCTCCTGGACGTGGCGTTGTAGATTGAAAAGGGCGAGCTTGAGAGTCGAAGGACTCGTTTCTGTGTCGACCAAGGTCTTGACGAGTGACCTTGCGAGTGCTGCAGGTGATTCTGTGAACCTATCATCAAGGGAAAACTTGGGGTCAAAAAGACGAACGCGAGGGAAGAACAGGGAGCGGGTTGCATGCTGATCAGGCGTCTGAAAGCTCACTTGAGAGCCTTTCTCCCGTCCACTACTAGCTTGAGATTTGAATCTGTGACGAGGATATCATCTTGCACCGTCCTAAGTGCATAGTTCTTTGCCATCTTCTTGTCGACTTCGAACGTTCTGCCGACGAGACCAACGACTGTGCTGATGGAGAGGGAGCTATCGATACGGAAGCGGATCGTCGTGTCGCGAAAGGAGATTGCATTGGTCGACTTGAGGGGCTGGGGAGCGGTCTCTAGGACGGGGACTGATGAGGTGGCGACGACATCTGAGCTTGACATAGGAAGCTGGAGAGTGAGCTTGATGATGGTGGTCCAGAGAAAGGGGCAGCAATCCGGAGAAGCACGAGAAGATTGGGGCTTGTTTGGTTCCCTCCTTGCAACCATCTTCATCTCTTCCCTCGCAACCTCAGTCTTCGACTTGTCCCAAAAAAGCTCATCATGACAGAGTCGTACGAGCTCGTCAACGTTCTTCCCTCCAAAGATCCGTCAGAACCCACCCACAGCACAGACTATGACGCTGACGTCAATCGCGACGACGACTTGAGCGAGCGAGCTAGGATGCTGCCTACCAACGAGGACGAAGAGTCTTTTCAACGACAAGACAAGACCCCTCCAACCGATCCTATACAAATTTTAATCGACGCCAACGTCCCCAAGACGGACGATCCATCGCTACCTACTCTCACTTTCCGAGCCGTTCTGCTGGGCGCAGCGTTTACAATTCTAGGTGCTTCAGCGAGTCAGCTGTTCTACTTCAGATCCACACCTCCATCTTTCTCGGCCTATTTCGTCATTCTAGGTGAGCGTTTGAGCTGTATGTACTTGCGATCTCGTCCTAATGACGCTTCTTATCTCAGCAAGCTACCCTCTGGGAAATGGTCTGGCACGTTGGCTTCCTCATAGAACACTGTGGGGATGGGAACTCAACCCTGGACCATTCTCGATCAAAGAACATGTGCTTGTCGGTGTAATGGCAACCAGTGGAGGCACGGCAGGTGGGTGTTTTGTCGACCGTCGACATGAACGGTGCATCGTCCTTTCGCTGATGTATGTATCAAACACGTGTAGCTTATGCCTCTGATATCCTGTCGATCCTATCACTATACTACAAGACCGAGCTCGGTCCAGTCGCTGGTATAGCTCTTCTCGTCACCACACAACTAATCGGATTCGGGCTCAGCGGACTACTTCAAGAGCTCTTGGTCAAACGTCAGTACTTCATGACGCCACGTCGCCTCACCTCACTTACCGAAACGACTGACAAGACTGCTTTATCATCAGCTGCCAGCATGTATTGGCCCACATCGCTCGTCTATGTCTCGCTCTTCCAAACGTTACACACGAAATCGTCAACCCTCACGTCCGATAGATTGAGATTCTTTCTCCTCGTCTCTCTAGCATGTTTCTTCTATCAGGTTAGAACGCCTCACACTAGGCTGAAGGTATTTCCCTTAGTAACGCTGACCCATTTGACGAACAGTTTTTCCCAGGGCTCATCTTCCCTCTTCTCAACTCTATTCCGTTACTATGTATGTTCTCGAGTCCGACCACACGCGTGTTGAAGATGCTAGGAAGTGGATACGATGGAGTCGGGTGGTTCAGTAAATGTCGTTCTTCACCCATCATCATGTCGATCCGAGTCTGACTCATGTATCTTGTAGACTTCAGCTTGGATTGGTCGGCGATTGGTCAAGCAGGACCTTTGTACCTTCGTATGTCGTGACTGTACCGAGCATAGCCTAGTAAAATCATTGATCCGATACTTTGTTCTTGCTTACAGCTTGGTGGGCACTTTGCAATTACTTTGGAGGAGCGTTCGTGATGATCTGGGTCCTTTTGCCGTTACTATGGTTTGCCGACTTTTGGTGAGATCGTCTGGTTTGTATAACTTCTGCCTTCATGACATCGTTACTCATAATCCTTCACTTCATAGGGACGCGCAGTCCTTCGATTCGCCTGTCTCAGCGTCTCTGTTCTCCAAGAACTTTGAGAGATTCAACGTCACCTCCGTTCTCATTCCCTCCAGCCTAACCCTCAACGAGACAGCCTGGGATGAGCAGTCCCCTCTGCTACTCACTCCATACTTTGCACTCTCGTACGCTCTGTCTTTCGCCTCGCTATCCTCGGTCATCGTCCACGTTTGGCTCTTTCACTCTGATGAGATTCGGTCAGCATGGGATCGACGAGGCCAAGAACGAGAGGACATACACAATCGCTTGATGGCTGTGTATCCCGATGTCCCGAGGAGTTGGTTCATGTACATGATTGTCTTCAACCTGGCGGCATGTGCTGCGTTGGTCACATTCGCTCCTCTGCAGGTGACTATCTGTCCTCTTTCTCGTGCATCAGCGCGTTGCCCGCACATACGAGCCGACACTGATCCCAATCTTCGATATTGTCTCCAAGACACCCCTATGGTCACTGTTGTTGGCTCTCGTCATCTCGCTCATCTTTCTCGTCCCGATCGGAATCGTCGCGTAAGTGTACAGCTGTCAGGCTTCACTAGAACGATGTGGCTGACTTTCGATCATCACCTTCAGTGCTGTCTCTGGAACCACCATAGGCCTCAATGTCATTACTGAATTCGTACATGGCTTGCTACAGCCAGGAAAACCAGTCGGTCGGTAATTTTTGTTGCTTATCCAAACAGTCAAGTTGACTAATCTCTGCTCTCCTCGACAGGCAACGTTTTCTTCAAGGTGAAATTGCTTTGCTCATCGTACGATAAACGTTAATTGTCTCACTCACTGGCCTTCGAGCAAATCTAGTGCTTTGGTTATATGGCGCTATCTCAGGCTCTCGCCCTCACGTCGGACCTCAAGTCAGTATTCGGAGTATCTACACCCACAGGACCCAGGGCTGACATCTTTCTGATTTCCCTCGTCATCCAGACTCGCCCTCTATCTTAAAGTTCCCTACCTCGATATGTTCGTCGCACAGGTCCTCGGAACGGTGAGCCTGTCGCTATCACTTTATCATCTGTCATCCGAGGGACTGTTCTGACACTTGAAACTCGTCTCAACAGGTGATTGGATGCTTCACAAACTACGCTACGCTCGTGCGAGTAATCGATGCGAAGCGACCCTTCTTAGACGGAACTCGCGTCGATCCCACGGGACAGTGGGATGGAAGGGCACCCAAGGTCTTCTTTTCGGCAAGCGTCGTCTGGGGATTGGTTAGCCCAGCTCGGTTCTTCGCAGGAAAATACTGGGTAAATCTTATATGTCTCTTCATCTTGATCCACTCCCAAAATTGACATAATTTGTAACCACTCGACAGGTACTGTACCTCGGATTCGTACGTTGTCACCCTACAGCCATAGTAGATTTTGAAGATTTCCTTGCTCATCTCTGACCTTATCCAACCCAGCCACTCGGAGCACTCATTCCTGTCGTAACCTACCGCTTACACAAACGTTTTCCCCAGGGTCATTGGGATAAGGTGTGTCGTCACTCCATCTCTTTGACGTTCAACCCCCCACCCCCCCGGCTGATTGTTCCCCCGGCCGATTAAACGTTTGCTTCAATCGATCGGAATTCAGGTCGTGTTTCCCATCATCGTATCAGGAGCTACGTGTGTACCTCAAGGCCCGTCCAACGTCTTGCTCTCTGGTTTCATTGTAGCTTGGCTCTTCCATGGTTATGCAAAACGTTACCAGTACGATTTTCTTCACCCATCTTCATCTTGTCTAGACTTACTCAACTGATGTAATGATGGCATCTCCTCCTTTCCTCGTTTCTATCTTCAGTTCACACTGGGCTGAGAAATACCAATTCTCATTGTCTGCTGCTCTCGACGCCGGGACGAGCATGAACGCTCTCGTCATTTATTTCGTCTTCACCATTATTCTCGGTGGCATGAGTTTTCCGTCGTGGTACGGGAATCCTGGCGAGGGATCAGATCCGGAACATTGCGGATTGTAGATCTGAGTGGGTTGCTTTTATCTAGATAGATGACATAGACTTATCAGACCAAACCATACGACACGAGAACTTTGCATCACAATCAATTCAGGTCGATCATGCGGTATCATCAAAGAGTCCGACCTAGTCTTTTTCCTCTTCCCTGTCGTTTCAAGACTGGAGATGCTATGGAAATAAGGAGGTGGGGCTCCTAGCACATGTCACTCTTTCAATTTACCTGCCTTTCTTGTCTATATCGCGTACGCCCCATGGACTGTATCTCAGCAGGTGGTCATCTGGTCTCCAGGGCTCGTCCAGTTTGCCTTAGAGCTAGCCCCTGCCTTCATCTCGAGGAAGATCAGCGTCCTGTATGAATACTCACTTGTCAAGGATGAGACGTTGGTGAGATCAGATATACTTTGTCTCGTTTCTCTACTTGATATTTCTACCTCACAGTGTTCTAATCTGATCTCACATCCTGGTCACAATCGTGCGCCCGAACACCCCGGTTGCGAAGGCCAAACGTCCATGAACCTCTCAGGATACCGTCCATTTATCGATCGACTTCGTTGCTCCCGCCCTCTCGCCCCCTCTACCTTTCCCTCTTGATTGACATCTCACATGTCTACTCTCCCTCCTTCTTCGTCCGTTCTGAGGTTCAAGTACTTCCCATCTCGAGAAGCTGATCGATCGAACCACCCAGATCACCATGTTTTGCATCAAGGACGAGCGCCGCGAGTTCCTGATCGAGGTTCGGGACTAAGAATACATGTTGTATGTATGTGTGTGTGTGTGTGTGTGTGTGTGTGTGTGTGTGTGTGTGTGTGTGTGTGTGTGTGTGTGTGTGTGTGTGTGATGGGAGGGAAAAGACGATATCAGCGATGAGCAGTGTTGACGGGTTGGGTAAAAGGATCGAGTCGTCGTCTTTTTTTTCCCTTGAAGAACGTACATATCTGAGAGATAGTTTCTAACGAAGCTTGCCTAGAAAAAAAAAAAGAAAAAAAAAAAAAAAAAAAAAAAACAAAGTGAGCGTTGTGGGATAAGACGCGAGCAGGCATCGAACACGGGAGAATCGATTGGACGATTAGAGAGTGGTCCGTCAGGTTTGAGATGGAAGGGGGACAAGAAATCAAAAGAGAAAGCAAAACACGTAGACACTCACCTAGCCGATTCATCCCTAGCGTCGAGTTCTTTCTGAAGTTGTTCGTAATCGATGAGATCCTCATCATCATCGTCATTACTTGCCACACTCGGGCCAAGATAGTCTCCCGGTGAAACTGTCGATCGGACTAATGAAGAAACTCGCTGTGAGTTTGAAAGTACATGAATAAGGCTGGAGGAAAGGTGGCAGATATTCACTGTATGATGTTGGTGGGAGTTGAGTTGGAGGTTGTTGCTGTTGTTGTCTTGAGGAATGTTCCAGAGACTGGTCGGTATCGGTGGTGGTGATTGAGGATGATTGAGTTGCTGTAGAAGAGGTATGCGAAGGGATTGATGATGCTGACGCTGAGGAGGATTGTTGGGTTGAATGCGAAGAGGCTGTAGAATGTCCAGGAGGTCGTGGTGATCGTACCCTGGGCAAATATGGAACTTCAGACCTTGACGAGGAAGATGTCGGTAATGCTGGCCTTGACTCGATAGTTGATGACGACGCAGGGGATTGTTCACCATAAGCTTCATCGTAGCTCTGTTGGACCTCCCTCTCTCTTCCTTGTCGCGGTGCCAGATACTCCTGTCCTGTAGCGGCAGGTCCATCAATTGCTTCCGTTAGAATCTTTCCTAGAGCATTGATTGGTCGACTCGCAACTTCCGCCGTCCTCGCCAAGAATGCTTTGGTCTCGTTGTTTAGACCAGCAGTGAATGCAGAGATGGCTGAAGGTGGGAGGGTCGATGCGGGTTCTTCGCCTGATGAGTTTTGCGGTGGGAGGAAGGGAGCCGCTGCTGCTTGAGGAGCGTGAGATGTGAACGGGAGGGAAGGTGAATTGAGGGTGCTAGAGGGTGAGGGCGAAAGAGGAGGCAGAGCGGAAATGGCTTCGGATACGTAGCTGAGATGGCATGGGTTTATCGATCAAGTCAGCAGACCAGTCTCGTCCTGTTAGATCAGCGTCATGTGACAAGCAACGAACGATTCGAAGTCTTCTTGACTGATATTTGAAAGTGAAGTGTGATCCATGGCTTCGATGAAACTGATTGAACCCATCTATTCCATCGAACAGCGACGGCAGAGACAGACGAAGATGGTTACATGATCGTTTAGCACGTTGGTCCCTTTGGAGTGCAGGGTCTGGATAGACGCTCTGATGACGCAGAGGCGATGAAGTGATTGTATCAAGAGATAGGTGATGATGAAAATGACTCACAAGAGAAGAAAGGTAGTACCCTGATTCGGATTGCAACTTTGAAGCACTTCTAAAGCGGTTGATGTATCTGCGGAGGAGAAGCGAAAATAGAAGAACGGACGGGATCAATCAGAAACGTCGACAAAACCTCATGCCTAGCTTCGCCGAGAGAAGCAACCGGGGATAGGACCAGAACCCCAAGAGATCATGATGTCCAACTCACTCTACATTCGAAACGAGGTTCTCTGGGTTTGCGCGGATAATGACAAAGATCAGAATTGGAATGAATGCATCTGCACCCTGAGGCTTGCCATCCGAAGAAAGGTGTCGAATCAAGCCTGTGCGAGGAGAATCGATGCGCACAGGGACAGCAGGATGAAGCGAATATCATGAGTTTTGGAAGACAAAGTGTAGATGATGATGCGGCAAGTGTTGGAGTTTAAACGAACCGAAGATGACCTTGCAGCAGTTAAGGATGCAGATGAGTTTATCTCGGGGCGCCTGGATCGCAAAGTAGACGGTCAAAGGGCAGATCTTGAAGTTTTAAGATATAATCAGAACCTTACCTTGTAGTGGTTCACCTTGAGTAGCTCTGCAAGAGGTCAAGATGGTGATCAGCTACTTGCCTCTGTACTGGAGCTCTCCATCGGAAAGGACACTACGAGAGAAGGTTTGCTCTGCCACGGACCTTGTTGAGCAAACTCGAGGTAGCCTCGACTGCTTTCGTCCGAGTCATCAATGTCGAGATGTTTTCCTTCGATCCAGCTGAAGAGTCGGACCCGCTGTCGAAGGATGGCGTCCTTTTCGAGATCGTCCGTCGTTATTGGATGGCGAGTCCGGTCGATGGTAGGTGTGAAGGTACTGCGTGTGTTTCGCGGGGTGACGAGGCAACATGATGTTCGCGAGTGGGTTAGGGTAGGTTGCGAGACGTCATATTTCATCGAGCCAGATCCAGATAGTCGGAACGAACAAGGGGTACAATCGCTAGTAGATGTCAAGAGAAGCCGTATCATGAGCATACATGCAGATACGAAGAGAGTGTAGACGGCGGTGCGTACGTTCATCACCAGCTTCTCCATGCAGTCGAGCGCGTTGTCAAACTCTGGCTCAGACATGGAACGCCAAGGCTCGACCTCTCGCATCCGAGCTTCTATGAACTGGGTGGTCACCGGGAACAAGCGCCATCAGCTTGCGAGCGATGTATGCTAGAATCGAGCCAGACGAGATTACGAAATCGGGTTGTAGCGAGAACGAACCCGAATGAAATCGTGAACCAGCTTAATCATCTCGTTCATCGTGAATGATTTCTTCGCAAAGTTGGTAAGGAATCTATCTCATCGAAACGGGCGTCCCATCAGACCCGTCAGTAGCTCTCACTGTCTGACAAGCAGGTACATGACGGTCGAGGATGCTTACGACTTGAGATACTTCTGAACCGACTCTGCCGGCTTCGACTTGAGTTGCTCGAGGAACTTTGAGAAGTCAAACTGAGGAGGAGCTGTCTTTGACTTGTCGCTGTCAGCAGCATCGCCAGCATCAGCAGCCCCAACGCCTTGTCCAACCTCGTGCCGCTGTTTGCCGTGCTCGGATGATCGCTTTGATTCCAACGAACTCCTTCCACTTCCACCACTTTCTGTACCCTCCTTAGATCTTATACCTGAAGAGTTACCGCTAGGAAGAGAACCCCGCTTGAATGTTGCTGCGATGGTCGAGATGACGGAAGGAGCCGCGGTCGATGTTTTCGACTGCGCAGGCGAGGATGTTGGTTGAGTGCTGGGGTTGGATAGATGAGCTGACTGGGAGGGCGCTTTCGACGAGCTCGATTTTGGTGTAAGTGGCGGAGGAACGGAAGAGGAAGGTGGTGAAGAAGTGTATGGGTCGAACTCGTCGAGATTGAAGGGGGCGGTCGCCGAGTTTGGTTGACTGGATGGTTTGTCGGTAGATATTTGTGAGGTGGAAGAGAAAGTTCCCCAATCCTCTGGGATGGTGTAGTCTGACATGAGACGAGGGGTGAGGTCAGGAGATGTCGAGAGGGGGAAGAGTTGAGAGTCGGTTGAACTCGGAGAAGGCAAACGTCAGACCACCTGGGAGCTGGAGATGGAGAGGTCATCAACGATGTTGGGTTCGCGCTCGTCGGTGTAAAGCAAATGCCAACTCGATAGAACGAAGGGGAGAAAAGGAAACAAGGAAATGTACGAAAAGACAAGGGTGAGGCCGATAATTTGAAGAGAAAAGGGTTGAGAGAATCAAGAACGGCCGGGGCTCATTGACCCCCGTTCGTCGATCGCCCGCCCTCTGAGCCTTCCTCTCGACCCAACCCTTCCCTCCTCTCCTTCTGTCCCCCACCCCCCGACTCGTACCAAACAAATCGCCAACCCCACCCCATCACCATCACACATAATCACCAACTTCACCTAGTCCCCCTCACCCCACTTGGACTCCCTTTCCCTCCCCGGCCTTTGCCCTCCACTTTTCAATTCTTCTTCAGCCACCCTCGTTTCTTTCCATCCATCCAATCCAATCCTCTCACCCTCTTCACCGCTCCGTCATCATAACTGACTCGACACCATGCAGTCTCTACCGCCGGCCGTGATCCCCTCGACGGGTCTTCCCCACAATCCCGACGATGCCGACGTTCAGTCCCGGATGCCTTCCATCTGCGTCGACTACCTCTCTCACGACTGGGCAGAGGAAGATGTCTGGGCGAGTTGGAGAAGCATGACCAAGAAGAAGAACGAGGTCTCCAACGGAGTCAGGCTCGAGAACGCATCCTGGCGTACCTGGTGGAAGCAACGCAATAAGCTCAAAACGATCAGCCCAGAGACTCTCAATTGGTAAGCCCTCCTTCTCGGCTCGCTTCGATGTCACTCCATGAGATCTCTCGCTCGAACATGACGAGGGCGAGGCGGGGGAGAGAGAGGAAGAGATCACTCAGCGCACGCCTCATTGATCTTTCCTCCCCCTCCCTTTGGTCATCTTGGCCCATTCGCTTATCGCTGGTTCTCTTCCTTCTCTTCCCCTCTCTGCTTCCTCCCCCCTCTCCAGGCTCAAAGACAGCGATGTCACCTGGCTATACGGTCCACTCCATACCGCCGTCGAGGCTGTGCCCCCACCAAAGATCGCCACTGCCGAGGAAAGACTCAATCTCGTCTCGTCCGGAGGGAAGAAGACGATCCTCAAGCATCGAACAATCTCCGAGATGCTCACCACTCCTACGCCTTCCTCACCCGTCCTAGAGGGTCTCGACTTTACGACTCCAGACGACTCAGACAGTGACGTCGACATTGGAAGACCCCAACTCCTTCAGACCAAGTCCGATACTCACATCGCCAACAGAGGTCCCCTTCGTCGTCTTTCTCCTCCTCGCTCCTCCAACGCCAACGCCCAGCGGTCATCCCCTCTCCCCTCTCCCGAAGTCGTCGAGGCGGGCGTCACGAAACGTCACATCAGCTTCAACACGTTCGTCGAACAATGCATCTCACTCGACGAGCCCACCAACGTCTCGCCAGACAAGCCCGAGGAGAGCTCCTCGGACGACGATGACGACGACGTGCTAGAGATGCGATCGAGCTCGTCCGCTTCGTCGGTCTCCTCGCGACCCTCGTTCTCGCGAAACTCATCGACGACCAGCAGCACTCATGAGCATTTCACTATCGCTCACATCGCTCCCACGATACTCAAGTCGAACGAAATCTTCCCTTCTCCTTCACCAGCGATCGTGTTCGTCCCGCCTTCGTCCTCTTCTCCTGCTTCTACACACTACAACCCAGCTGCCTCGACCTTTGACTTCCCGAACCCTGCCGAAGCTGCTACTTGGTCCGACGACGATGAGGACTTCAACGACTACTTCAACGGCCCAGACAAGAGCGGTATCGCGCCCGGGGGAGTCAACAGGTCGTCGAGAGGAGGGGCGAGTGTCGCGTCGGGGGCAGGCAGCGTTGGTCACTATGAGAGCTCAGGCCCTTCGACGTCGGCTTCATCCTCGGCGTCCGCCACGCCAGCCGCCGCCCCCGCCCCTGCGAGAAAGGGTGCTTCTATCGGCTCAACCGCTCCAGTCTCAGTTCCTCGTCCGGGTGCCTCTATCGGTTCGGGATCCTCCTCCGGCAACAGCTCGGGTACCGCCATCAACAGCTCGTCTGAGCACTCAGCGACCAGTGCACCTCGTCTCGTCTCTCAACCTGCTAGATCGATCCTCAAGAACCGTGGAGCCGCAGGCGAGTCGCCTAAGCCAGAGTCGTACTTCCCAAGCGAAGAAGACGTCGAGTACGCTGCTGCTGTCCACAGCAACACCAAACAAAACACCAAAGAGAACGCCGCCTCGACATCTGCTTCCCTCCCTCCCATCTCGGGTTCGACTGGCCACACTCCCATCTCCGAGCTGCCTCGCGCCCCTCACGTTGCTGATACGACGACGACGACCCGAGGTCGATCCATCGCTCGTTCGGGCTCCTCGTCGATGCTCGACCGGGTGCCTTCTCGAGGATCTTCGACTAGTGTTGGCTCCAGTGTCTCGCCCTCTCAGTCGACTGCGACCATTCCATCGTCACCTGCTCTCGTTCAGACTTCTCAATCGCACACCTCCGCCCCGTCGCCGCCTCCAGCAGCCAGCCGAGCCGCTCGCCCACCAAGCATCAAGACGACCAACCCTTCGACCGGTGCCCCTCTCCGCGTCGAGACACCGACCGATGCCTCGCTCGGTGGTGATTCCTCCAACCCGAATAGTCCGGGCGTACCCTCGACCGACTCTGACCCTAGTGGTCGGGTCGGTGACGATCTCTGGGACGCTGCCGAACGGCGGCGACTTCAGGACAAGAAGCTTTCGGACGAGAAGCTTGATCTGTTACGAGAGGCGATGGAACAGGACAAGGCAAAGGCAGAGGAAGAGGCAAAGTCAGCTGCGTTGGCCGATGGAGTCCCTGTCGGTATCCCCATCGCTGGGGCCCGTCAGGAGGAAGATGCTGCCGCGCTTGGAGAAATCGGAAGGAGTCTCGAATCGCTAGGTCTTGGAGGAGTCATCGAGCCGACGCGACGAGGAGGAGTTGAGGAAGACGATGGGTCGGACTTGGACGAGTCCAGAGACGGATCGACCTACGTCTTCACTCAGAGCACGAACCCGACACCCAACTCATCGCCTCTTGTACGTCTTTCTCGATCCTTGCATCGGTTCATCCTTTCTTTCTGCGCCTGCTGACTAAATTTGACCCGCTCCGTGTCTTCTGCGTCTGTATCTACTTCTTTCTCACTTACTAGATCAGCATGCGATCCCTTCATCAGCAAGACTCCACGGCCGCTTCCCTTCCTCACGTTAACTCTAAGCCTGAACCTACTTCTACCCACTCGACCTCAATCTCTTCTGGTGGTGAGCTTCAGCAACAGCAGCAGCAGCCCTCCTCCGCTACGCTCTCTCTTCAACGAACTACTTCGAACCTATCTGCTCAACATTCCAACGCAGTCCCCTCTTCATCTAACCCTCCTTCCAATCACCACTCGAGCTCGTCAACCTCTTCTTCAACGACTGGTCGTGCACGAGACGCGTCACCTTCTCATTCATCCTCCTCATCTGCCTCTGCTAGACGGTCATCCAACTCTTCTTCTCACGAACATTCCAAAGGTGGACTGGCAGCGACAGCTCGAGATCTCCTGAGCGCACTCTGGGGATCAGGTCAGGAGGGAGGTTCGTCGTCATCGTCGACTGCCACAGCTCAGTCGAACGCAACGTCCAGCAACTCGACGACGTCGGGAAACAATAACTCATCATCGTCGAGCAAGTTGACGTAGAATATCCTTATGATCGAGACAGGAAACTGGCTCTTCCTCTCGTTTCGTCATGAATTCTCAACCCCATCATCACCTTCCTCTTTCTCTCTCTCTCTCTTCCTCTGATTTTCCCCAACCTATTCGTTCAATCATCTCCCACCCATACGATTCTACTTCACACTCACACTACCAATTTCCCACCTAGATTCCTATTTCAGGACAACATTACAATCCATCCCATTTCCATACTGTCATATTCCCCTTTTTCCCCCTTTCTACTTTCTTCTTCTCCTTTCATGTCCATTCTCCCATCTTCAAAGTCTTTAACTCCTTGTCATCATAGTCCCCCTTCTCTTTCCCTTTTCTTCCTCTCTCTTTTTCCTCTCATGACTTCTCCTCGTCTCTTCTCTCTCAATCTGTCTCTTTTTTTCCACTCATATACAATCCATCATTTCACAAAGTTCGAGACACCTTTGTCCAACGATCCAAACCCAAACTCAACCTCCCTGTGCGTGTACTTGAGTATCGCTATCTTCCGCTCTCCCCTCTTCCTCCGCCACTCAACTGTTCTACCTACACTCTCTTCCTCTTTGGCTTGTTTCTTCCTAACC
>BCKM01000002.1:734080-877854 GCA_039545415.1 Udeniomyces megalosporus | reverse complement strand
CCCCCCCCCTTTTTTTTTTATTCTTCTTCTCTTTCAATTCATCTTCTGAATTCTCATGACACATTCCTCCTCTTTCTCTCTGAATCTTTGAGCCGTCTTGTCTCCTCTCAGACCAAAAGAACAACAATAATAAAACACCATCGATCGAACTGCTCATTCTCGCTCGATAACTCTCTTGTCCTCTGGTGTGCGCGTGTTCCTTTGTCAAACAAGGTAGAAGGACATCTAACTTTTCATGACATTGCTCAAGTCAAATCATCCATCTCCATCGACTTTCCCTCCTCCTTCTCCTCCTCGATCCTCCTCTTCGTCCACATTCACTGTCCCAGCCGAACCTTGCTGTTGTTGTTGCTGTTGTAGTTTGAGCTCTCTCTTCCGTCTAGCCCCATCCCGAATTGAGTTCAACTTGGCTTTGTACGTAGCAACCATGAGTTTCTTTTCGAAAAAAAAAAAAGAGAATTGGGAGTGAGGAAGAGGAAGGCAGGAAGGTAGGAAGGAGGAAAGATCGGGTAGGATGAGAGGGGCAATATATATTCAATTCTATTCTTCTCTTTTTTTTTTCAGTTGAACCGATCGTTTGAGTAGGATGAGAGGAAGATAATTTTTTTCTTACCTGCTTCTCATTCTCAATTTGAAGTTTCTTGATCTCTGCTCGAAGAGAATCGACAGTTTCCTCTGATTTTCCTCCAGGAACAAGATCATCATCACCACCATCGCCAACATCTGAGCTGATGACTTTATCATCGTTTGCTTGTTGATCCCTATCTTCCTTCTCTCTCATTCTTCCATCATCTCCCTTCCCTCTGGTCGTCGTCGATGACTCTAAGTCAACGGTAGTAGAATTCGCCCCCACATTAACGGTAGAAGCTCTCCAGACTCGTTCGACTTCAGCTTTTAGTTGGGCGAGATTGAGCGTGGCCGTTGACCCAGTCATCAAAACTGATGATCCTATTGGCGGTACTGGTTGAGGATGTCTGGTGGTTGTCGTCGTTGATGGTGGCGATGACGAGGTAGGTTGTGAGGATTCATTCGTGGGAGAAGCAGAAGTAGAAGTAGTTATTGTTCTTGATGATTTCCTATCACTAGATATTGATCCACCTCCTTCTACACCTCCGATCCCACGACCATTGAGCCTACTCTCAAGGCTTTGGGCATGTAAAGCAAGTGTATCCAATGATTGTCGAAGCGACCAATTTTCCAGCTCGAGTTCCTCGAACGTCTTGTTCTGGCCACTTCCGTGAGATGAACGAGAAAAAGAGGTCGATGGGCCGGTGAGCTCGGGCGCAGTAGAGATAGAAGCTCTGGTGGCAGGTATTGAATTGGGTGAAACGAGGTAGAAGGATTCGATAGGTGACGTGTCGTTGGTAGTAGCGCTGTTCTGATGAGTGCTTGATGAGGATGAAGAATGGGTAGTATGCGATGGGGATTGCATAGAAATCGGAACAGATGATCGTCGAGAGGAAGAATCGGGTGGCGGGTTCATAGAGGAATGATAATAGCTCTGGTGAGAATCGAGCTCTGGATGCGTCGTGGGGACGAATCTACCTGTGCGAGAATTTAGGATCGAACCGAGAGGAGCTGTAGCAAATGCCACTGGGTTCGATGAGTGATGCTCTGTTAACATCCCTGATGGAAAGAGGACCAGGAGAGGGTAATCTTCAGCGGTCTTGAACCAGCATTCGCCGCTCATCTTGGGGAATGTGGGTCAAGCTTGATGAGGATTCTGCTTGTCTCCATCTCTTACCTTCGATGACGTTCCAAAATCTCGAAAATGGGTCCTTTTGATCAGTCGTTTCACCACGAAGCATAAGGTAAGATCCATCGACTGTGCTTGCGTGTCTATCGGAAGAGGTGGATGAGGAGCCGTAGAGGGATGAAACGCCCGATGTCGATGGTGGGAAACTAGAGGTCGAGGGACTCTTGATTGGAGAGGGACGATCTCTTTGGTCTGAACTGAGTATGGGGTCTGACCCTGCTCGATCCGGTTCCTTTGAGATCGTCGAACGCTTGTAGTTGGCGTTGTCAGACCTCTCTTGTCCCTTACCTTTCCTTCGCAGTCCTTCAGAATCCGAGCCTCCCTTTGAAATCTCCTCACTCGATGGAAACCTCTTCGATCGATGAGGATCACCACCCCCTAACTCCGCCGGTACAAACGACGATAGTTGAAGTTCCCGACGAGCTCTAGCTCGAAGTGAAGCCTGTTTCGCGAGTGGAATAGGACTATTTAGAGATGCTCGATGAAGGCTGGTGTTGATGGAAGGTGAAGAAGTCGACTTGGCGCTCGTCAAAGATGATGCGGGTGGTGGTGGCGAGGAGGATTCAGCAGACGAGTTTAAAGCGAACGGCGGAGGCGGAAGGACTGATTGATTCAGTCTAGATGTTGACCTTTGAGTGTCGTTCCTGGGGCGACTGGAAGAACGATCGGGAGATGGGGAAGGAAGAGAGGACGGAGACGACGGTGACCGCGAGGTGGGCGATGAAGAGGACGAAAACGATTGAGCGGCGGCAATTCTGCGTCGAAGATCAGAAGCTGCTCTCGTATGGTGTGCTTTCATGGTCCGAAGGGTGGTCCGCGCCTGTGCAAGAGATCGTATCGAGAACAAGAACGATACTTCAGCTCAAGCGCAGCATACTTGCCCCGAGAAGAAAGTCGATGGGAGGAGCTCAAGGGATAATTTGATCACCCACACCATCATCGTCAGTCTCCTGATCCGCCTGAGCGAAGAGGGCAGCAGCGTCGGTATGGGCGAGGAGAGCGTCGTTGAGTCGGGGAGGTCGGGATTCGAGAAAGCGGTCTGCCTGGTTTGCTCTCTGGTAAGCTCTCTGAAGAGGGGTAGGTGTGTAGGGTTCGAGAGTGAGGTCCATTGAGTGCCTATGTTAAGACGTGGGAGGAGACTTGTGGACAGGAGGTGGCGAGCGCTGGTGTCATGGACTTGGTGGTTTGGGGATAGGACGTTTCTTCAGAAGGGTCGGCCGAGAGCGACATTGATTTTGCTGGGGGAGGGATCCATACCTCTACCCGCCATCATCATCAACAACCCCAGACCGAGACGCTGCAATGGGAGACGACCTTGAGGACGACTACATCCAGACAGCCGAGGAGCACCTCTCGGACGTTGAGGACCTCGACCTTGACCAAGAGCCAGTGTACGACGAGGAGTTAGACGGCGACGCCAATCTTTCCCCCCCGCTCACCCTTGCTGGTGGCAAGCGCAAGGATCGAGGAGATGATCTCGGGGACGAAGATGAAGAGGGTGAAGGTTACTTTTCGACATCTGGAGGCGAAGTCGAAACTGGAACTGGAGCTGGAGCTGGAGCTGGAACGGCAACGAAGCGGGGAGGTGAGCTGACGGCAGAAGAGAAGAAGAAGGAGCAGAAGAAGCGGAACAAGGAGAAGTTCAAGGAGAAAAAGGTGAGCGGCTTCTTCTGGATGACTGGCTGCTATCTGAGGGACTACAATCGACCGAAGGGGAGGAGCCTTGGAGACTAGATGCTGACTGTGCTCCTTGTATCGAATCCTATTTCTCACCTTCTTACCTTCGCCTCCTCTCACTCTCTCTCGTTTACCCTCCATCTCTGATATCCTAAATCTACACCACATCAACCCCCAATTTCTCTTCCCCTCCAAGAAAGCTCGCCTAGCAGCCTCCACACCTTCACTTAATCCTTCTGATACCTCCTCTTCTTCTCCTTCCAATCTTGCCTCGTCATCCCTCGACCCAACTGCGCTCTGGAACATCCTTCGTAAAAGCCAGAAGACATCGCTCAAGGATCTATCCGAGCTCGAATGGGAGGAACGTCAATTGCCCCGTCAGTTGACCAAACCTTTCACCTTTCGCTGTCCTCACATCTTTCCTTCCAGCATACATCATGTTAGACGTGTGTTGTCTGGTAAATGAGGCGCATGATCATCTAGTCACTCGTCCTGATCATTCCTTTCTACTACCTTTGCTTTACTCCACAAAGTCACCTCCCTCTTTGTTCCGTCCTCCACCACGCCGACCATCGTCCCCCCTGCGCCCACCGACGATTCAACATCGACGGCTCCCACTCCTTCTCCTCTCGTCGACCTCATTCGTTCCTCCATTCCTCTCCCAAAGACACCTCCAACAAAGAACGGTGCACCCCACATCCTTATCCTTGCATCCTCAGGTCAGCGATGCGCCGATCTCGTCAGAGAGCTTCGAGCCCTGACACCAGGAGGAGAAGCGACAAAGAAAGGAAAGGGCAACATTAAAGGCGGCGGAAAGAAGGCTGCTGGTAGAGGGACCGGTGAGATTGCCAAGGTGAGCTGAAGTCGAGAAAGGCGTATAAACGTATCGGGACCCTTCTGACTGGTCGGTTCCGCTCACTTTGCTCTCTTGGATCTCATATAGCTCTTCGCGAAGCACTTTAAAGTATCGGAGCACATCACCTATCTGTCAACGACTCCTTTGTCGATGGCAGTCGGAACGCCTCATCGAGTTGCCGAACTCCTCCGAGCCAGTTCGTCGTCGTTCTTTTCTTCTCGACGACTTGCTTTCAGATCGCTTCTCTCGAACCGTCTGATAAACCCTTGAATACTTGTGACACCAACAGAAGCCCTTCACCCACCTTCATACGTCCTTTTCGACTTTGTCCACCGCGACGGCAAGAACCGCAGCCTGCTAGAGATGACGGAATGCCGTGATCAGATCTGGAAAGAAGTCCTTGGTCCCACTGAGTCGACTGGCGGATTGCTCGATGGACTCAAGAAGACGGAGGATGATGAGGGAGTTGTTAGGGTCGGCGTGTTCTAAGCGACATGCTGTTGGAGAGGATCTTTTGCTTGATATATGGGTGTGAACTTGTTCCGTCTTAAATCGTTCAATTTTGCCTCAGTACATCTCAGCGTTATGAACCGACGGTGTCTTCGTTTCGAGAGAATACACAAAAGCAGTGCGATGCGGTGAAGACGGTCGAGAATATGTCGTTTCCCAGCTACAACGTCATCAACGTGTTTACCCCTCTGTGTCAGCACAACTGACGCAGCGTCTCTTGGACGACAGACAGCTGCTGGTCGTCGAGTGGATGAGCCGGGGGCCAAGGTCGCAGTGGAGAGATGGGACGCTGACGATATCGGGGCGCGAGAAGTCATGGGAAAATAGCGGTCTGGAGAGAGAGAGAGAAAAAAAAAAAAAAGGAGTGACTAGTGAAACTCGGCGTCCCCTCCCTCGCCGGTTCAGGAAGAGTCTCTCCCTCCCTCCCAACCCTTGAGCCTGGTCCTTCCCCCCCCCGCTCCCTTTTCCTCATTCCCCTCCCCCATCCAACCGCATTCGTAAACGCGCCAACCTTAACCAACCAGATCACCGAGTGAACAAGACTATCTCGAGACACCCCACACCGCTCATAGCCCACAAGTCGTAAACATCCCTATGAGTTCAGGATCTGTACATCTTCTCGACCGATCCAACTCGCGTCGAGGGGCTTCATCCCGCAACGACGACGTCACACACCTTCTTGATCCATCCTATTCATCCTATCGAAGGACATCCAACGACGAATCTGCATACAACCCCTTCGACGGACTCGACAACCTCTCAGGGAGGAGAGGACTGGGTGCCAAGTCTCGCTTCGGCAGGGAACCATCAGAGGTCGACAGTGAGGATGGCTTCAGCGATCGCGTCGGAGTATCTGGATTGAGCTCAGGGCTAGGGGGCCGAGCAGGTGGCTCATCAAGAAGGATGGCTAGTGGTGCCAATGGAGGCAGCCGGATAGGGATGGGAGGCGGCCGAGCATCATCCATCAGGAGTGGGACCAGTGGTGGTGCAGGCGGTGGCGGTGTCGGACCCCCTTCACTGAAGAACCGCAATAGAACAGATCTCTCACTCCGTAATGAGAACGTCATCAACGGCGTCGACTACAGCAGAAGAACCAGGGATCGTCAATCCTCAAGCACGTCCTCCATCCGGTATCCTCCGACGATTCCTTCTACACCCACGACGACGACCACCAACATGACCAACGCCACGAAATCGAGACGATCCACCTTACTCTCTTCGGCAGCGACGACCTGGGAGGAAGAGGATGACAACTCTGACCTTGAGCCACCTCCAGCCGCACCATCACGATATCACTCTGCATGGGATTATACTCGAACGACCAACAACAAGGGTTACCCACCCTCTGCACCTTCCTCCATCGTATCATCTGCCTCTCCTCAACTATTCCCAGAGACGCCCGCTCAGCAGGAGAAACGCCGTCGGTCGCAAGAAGTCAATCGAATGACAGCGACGATACTCGCCTCTAGCAATGGCTTTGGGAGCCACAACAAACCCAGCACTACGTCGATCCATCAGCCAACGACCATGTCAAGTCTTCTTCCACCACCAAACGCGGGAGATTCCATCTTTGGCGACGGAGAAGGGTCAGAAAAAGGAAGCGTGATGGGCGGGGGTAGTAGGGGTTCGTCTTATCAGCCATCGAGGTGGAAGAACGAGCGAGCTGGTCTGAGAGGTGGAGTCGATCATGACTTTAGGCCACCGCCGCTGGATGAAACGGAATGGACGTGAGGGCTGTCTCTTCTTATCCTTTCCCGCCAGCTTCATCATCGCTTACGTTGTCGTTTCCTATATCCTTCTCACACCGGCGTGTGTATCGATTGAACGACCCATTCTGCCGTACCACAGACCTGGTTGCACGGATAACATCAAACGAAGTTGGAGTGAGATCAGCCTGGCGATCCGATTCTCGTTGTTCAGTTAGTATCAATCCGTCTTTATCAACTCATCTACTCTTCACCGGAAACGACCGGACGAAACATACTTAACGGCATCTTCTCTCCTCCCCGGCGTTTAATCATGCAGGGACGAAGAAGAAGCTCGAGCGAAAAGCCATTGCGATGTAGAATCGGTAGCGTCACTCATCGATACCCAAGTTTGGACCGACTCAACCAGATCCATCGTCGTCGTCAATCTATGCATCTTATCACCTCGACACTCATCAAAAGAAGACCCTGTCTTCCCTCTCTCCGAGTATCCATCATCGTCTTTCTACGTCGATGCATCATATCCCATCGACCTTACTAGGTCCAAGTCCTTCTGACCCAGTCGCCTTTCACCCTTCAATCTGCTGCTACTTTGTCGTATCGTCTGTCTACCTACCTCACACTTACCGACGAGCTGGGTTCCATTTTGTCCTCGCTTGCTTTCGCTTCCTCTGTTACCTTACACTTCGTCCTATCTGTTGCACTTCCTTACCCCACCCCGTCTCTCTTCTCATCAACCGAGATCGCTCAACTCTTCTCTCCACTCTGTCCCTTGACGATATACGAAACAAGACCAAAACTTCAATCTCATCGCTTGGTTGTTCTCTCTCGCCTTGCTTTCTCTCCGTCACCTCACCTGATTCTTTCTCCTTCTTGTTTCCTCTCCAAGTCTTCTATTTGTGATCATATTGCTATGTTTTCGATGCTCTTCGCAATGAAATCAAGAAAGAAGGGACAAGCTACCAAGGAAGGTCCAGAGGACGAAATAATTCCCGCCAGATCAAATCTGACCCCATCCAGGTCCGGCCTCGTCCATTTCCTTGATCTCTTCCTCGGTCAACTCTGGGAAATCCTCTCCAAACACCTCCAATTGTTCCCTTTGTCTAAACTCCTTCCCCGAAGTCGTCACAGCCACGATGCCCTTGGTCTTGACCCAATCCAAGATGACCTGACCATAAGTCACTTCCTTCCACCTTCCACCAGAAGTCTGGGCGATTCGATGGCCGATACGATCACCGACTTTATCGGCTGGACCGTTCGGGAACTTAGTGATGGGAGAAAGGGAGCTATAGGCTTCGATGATGATTGAGTTGAGAGCGCAGAGAGCGAGGGTTGGAGCTTGGGAGATGGCATTGTAGGGATGGTATCGGATTTGATTGATTGAGGGTTTGATGTTTGCGATGAGGAGAAGTTCGGTGAGTTCGGGTACGCCGTAGCTGGTGAAAGGAAAAGGGAGATCAAGTGAGGAGAGGGGCAAAAGTCATGAGCTTAGATGATAGGAAGTCAGAGAATGGTTCAAGTTGATGACACTCACTTGGAAACGCCGATAGACTTTACCAAGCCTTGCTCCTTCAGTGCTTCGAACTGCTTCCAGACTTCTGAGATACCACCTCCTGAATCGGCAGCCCTGTGAGAGGCGATGAAGCAGTCGAAGAAGAAATTAGTCGTTTTGGAGGATGGTGGTTCAAATTAGGGGGAAGGACCGGATCGGGAGTCGATGACGCACGATGGGAAATGGATGAGGTAGAGATCTTGAGTTAGGGTTGTAGACGAAGGTTGGGTCAGTACTTTGATTAGAGATGGCTGAAGACTGATATCGAGTATGAAAAGACCCTCTCACCGATATAAGACACGTTGAGCTTTTGAGTGAAGGAGAAGAAAAGCGGTTAACTCCGGGTGGGGGGTTCAGAATCTTTTCCTCCCTTCCTCCCCACTTATCCTCTCTCAACTTGCCATCCTCTTGACACGAAAGGCCGACTAACCTTCTTCAACGACTTGTGGAACTCAGTCATGACATCCTCTCCATCCAAAGCATCATACTTTGTCGTGATGTATAGTTCCTCTCGCTTGATTCCGCTCTGTCGAATCGCATCACCAACGGACTCTTCGTTGGCGTAAATGGCAGCTGCATCGATGTGTCTGTACCCAGATCGAAGTGCCAGAACGACATCTTCGGTGGCGTTCTTCTGATAGAGAGCAGAACCTGTACCAAAGGCAGGAGATGGGATCCGATGACCGTCGTTGAGGGGAGTGAGGGTGTGGTTGGGGAAGGAGTGATGGCTGGAGGACCCAAGAGGGTTAGAGATGAACTTTTGAGCTAACATGGTGATGAGGGAAGCGTATGGGATGAGCATGACTGAGGAGTCGAAGTCGATGGGTGGAGAAAGGATCGATCCGACGCGCTCAGAAACTGGGGAAACGCTCGAAACTTGGCTCTCTACCCAAACGACGCTCTCGACCTCCCTCACACGACATGGCTGATCCGCAAGACAACAACGCTCCTCCAGCATCCTCAGACGATGGCGCTTCTTCAAGCGAATACTCAAACTGGAACATGCCAGCCTTCCCTGCAGGCCTCGGACCTGAAGGAGACATCACCCCTCTCAACTCGCCAAAGATTATGGCCCAGCTGTCATGTAAGCCTGCGTTCCGTCTCATATTGGTCTTTCTACGGGCATACCCTCCTCTAGCTCCCAGACAGAGATCAAAGAGAGCGACAGGATATCCAAATCGTCTCGACCCAAACGCTAACACCCTGCTCTTGCCTTCGTCCTTTGTCCGTTTCGCAGTGAACGGAGAGAACGAAGAGGTCGATGCCTTCCAGCTCGTCACGGATGACAACAGAGCCGAAGCCACCCGTATCAAAGCCGAAGCCAATCGAGCATTCTCAGGTACAACCTCGCACTCTTGTCCCAAATTCTATTCATCCAACAAAGGTCACTCAGTAGTTCGCACCTTTGTTTCCTTGCTCCTGCAGCCAAGGACTTTAGGGAAGCCATCAGACTCTACTCAAACGCTATCACTCTCAACCCAAAGGACCCAATCTTCTGGTCGAATCGAGCAATGGCAAAGATGAAGCTCGAGGAGTTCGGTGGAGCATCCTCTGACGCTTCAAAGGCCATTGAGCTGGACCCTAAGGGTGCCGTCAAAGCTTACTACCGAAGGTGAGAAGCAAACCCGCTTGGATCTGAACTAGGGAACGACACAGAGTGACTGATTGAGCCGAAATATCATCAGAGGAATGTCGCAGCTGGCCATTCTTCAACCTCGGACTGCTATTGCGGACTTCAAGACTGTTCTGGCCCTCGAGCCAACAAACAACGAGGCTCGTAAACAGCTGGTAAGTCCCTCTGGTGTTATGTTCTGTCTTTGAGTTCCTTCACGTCGATCTGACAACTTGGCGTTTGTTCGGTTTCTTGATTAGAACGCGACTCTCAAGCTTGTGCGTCTCGTCTCAGGATCCATCCTTATATGTTCCTCTTCTCATGAACTGCTCTTGCTGCCTCTTTCCTCTACCAGGTCCGTCAAATCGAGTTCGAAAAGGCCATCTCAGTCGGCGACGCTGAATCCTCCTCAGCCGAATGTCGACGAAAGATCGCCGACGGTGCTTGCCCAATGCCTCTCCCAAACACGACTTACCTCGGTCCCCTACCTGAGCCACCATCGTCAGATGATGGAGAGGGAGGAAGATGGAAGCTGACAAAGGAGTTCGTCGAGTCAATGATCGAATGGTTCAGGCAGGAGAAGCCACTGCCAAAGAGATTGGTCTGGGAGATTGTTCTGCAGTGTCATGAGGCGTTGAGGAACGAGAAGAGTCTCGTCGAAGTGGACATACCAGAGGGAACGACGGTTGATGTCATCGGTGATACCCATGGTACGTCATCGTCATCAAGGCACCTTTCAGCTTGAAAGAAACTCCCAGACTCACCTTCAGCATGTCATTTCTCGGTTGTCATCAACTCAGGTCAATTCTACGACCTTCTCCACCTCTTCACTCTGACTGGACCTCCCTCAGAAAACCACATCCTGCTGTTCAACGGTGTATGTATCGCAATCTCTTCATCTACACTTACGCGTTGATCTTCTGCATCGTGTTGCCCGGTATTAATCTCATACTTTGATCCTGTCAACTCAGGACTTTGTCGATCGAGGATCGTGGTCGGTCGAAGTTGCTCTTACCCTCTTTGCATACAAGGCTCTCTACCCCAACCGACTATTCCTCAACCGAGGAAATCACGAGGTTCATCCCTTCTCATCGTTCGAGCTCAATCCAATGCTACGTGTTGGTCCTGACGCAGCTTTTCTTTTTGATCTCTCGCTCAACAGACCAACGACATGAACAAAGTTTACGGCTTCGAAGCTGAGACTAAGCACAAGCATGGCGAGCTCACTTGTGCGTCTCTTTTCTCCACAAGTCACGTTGTATGATTGAAAAGATATTCAGCTCTCTCTTTACAATTGGTGCTGATGTCGTGTTCTTCACTTTCAATCTTTCCCTTGCCACCTCAACTCTTACCCTGTCATTCCACAAACACTCACAGACAAGCTCTTTGCCGATGTCTTCACCGCTCTTCCCCTTGCCACCCTCATTTCCCCCACCCTATCGCCAACTTCTCCCAACTCTTTGTCTCAAAAGCTCTCTCCACCACCAGCTATACTCTCGCCAGAAGGCCGCAAACGATTCTTTGTCGTTCACGGTGGACTCTTCTCGAAGGATGGCGTTACCCTGGATGATGTCAAGAAGATTGATCGGTTCGGAAAGCAGCCAGGTCAGAACGGTTTGATGGTGAGTTTTTGGACGGCTGAGAGGCTCGTTGATGGTAAGGGGAATGCGAGGCTCAGACGCTGACGCGTATATTTACATGCACGATGGCTTCTTCCTTACAGATGGAGCTTCTCTGGACGGATCCCCAAGATGGAGAGGGTCGAGGCCCAAGTAAACGAGGTGTCGGAGTCGGTTTCGGACCTGATGGTAAGTTTCCGTCTCGATGACTGGGTAGCTGGCGTGGTTCCACTCCTCTCAATGCCAAAATTGACATTAACTTGTGTTCTCTCCTTCATTCTTCTCAAGTCACCAAACGTTGGTGCGAGGCAAACGGTGTCACGGCTGTCTTCCGTTCGCACGAGGTCAGGCAGGCTGGTTACGCGGTTGAGCACGATGGTCCGTCGTAACTTCAACTCTCAGAATACCTGTTGGATTTCGTGACTTACGAGCTTTCTCTTGTCGTTCCCCACTCCACGTCTTGTCCGAATCTATCTAGGTCTTTGCATCACCGTCTTCTCCGCTCCCAATTATTGCGACGCGACAGGCAACAAGGGTGCCTTCATCCGAGTCGACGCTCATGGCGAATGTACATTCACGCCATTCGGTGCATCCCCTCATCCAAACAAGAAACCAATGGCGTACAACAGTTCGTTCTCAGGTTTGATGTGAAGGCGGTGGTGGAGAAGGAGCGAGATTTGGAAAATCGTTGGATCGAACGTAGTCTTGATAGCGGTATTGGCCTGGTGGGCGATGAAGATTTGGGGATTGTTGAGGTGGTTGAGGTAAGGTGCAGATCCGACTTGAAGAGTCAAGCAGTGGAAGAGCGTGTAGAGAAGGGGGCGGTCTTTTTTCTTCTTATTCATCGCATTCGTTTTACTACCGATCCTTTATCGTTATCGTTCTTCCTTCGCTTCTCCTTTTTCTGTCTTATCTTTCGCTTGGCGCGCAAAACCAAAAAAAAAAAAAAAGTTCGAAGCTGCCAATTTCCCCTTCGACTGACCAGCACTTGGTCTCAAGGTACGGGTCTGTCGTCCCCTCACAGACGATCTTATGTACCCTTTATGGTCCTAAAGACGCGCAATTTGGTACGAGAGAGATCACGAAATTGAGAAAAGGGCAGGATATAAACCTTTTTGATTCGCTTTCTCCGGACCGAATTCCCGCGTTGATCCTTCAAGCGACGATCCCCTCCATTTCCCCTCTTTCCCCTGGGGCCCATCTTCACATTCCCGCCCTGCCTCCTTGTCATTTTATCTCCGTCGCACAAACGACCTTCTCCCGTACAACACAAGAGCCTGTAATAATACCATGTCGGCCCATCAAGGAAGCCCGACGGTTGCTACACCGTCTTACCTGGCGTAAGTTCCTCTTGTTGACAGGAACCGACGTGTCCTGATTTGAGATAGGCTCTCTCGTGTAGCCGACAATATAAAATAATCTCATCATCTGATCGGTCTCGTCTTGATTCTGCCACTGACCCCCCCGATATTCTCTCCCTCCCCCCCCCTCTTCTTCTTAACTCCATATCCACTGCCCATACAGCATCGTCTTTGCTGGCGTCAGCGTCTTTCTCATCACCACCATGATCATCGTCTACTGGCGCCGTCGGCTTCACTACATCCGGCTGAACGATCAAGCCTTGGCCTTAATGGCGGAGCAGGAACGTAACGCTGTAGCGAGCGGAATGTCAGGATCTGGTGATGGAAGTTGGCCTTTGAGGGTTCGGTACGACATGCAGGGGTTCCAAGAGAGAGAAGTCTACTGCGGACCGCTGGAAGCCAAGAGACCGTACATGTTGGAGGTGATGGTGTCCAAGGATGATGACGAAGGAGAAGAGTCGGAATCGATCTTGTTGGACTCCCAAGGAAAGTTGAAGCAGTCACAAAAGGTGTCGTCTTTCTCCCACGTCGTCAGATGGTCATAAACAAATTTTGACCGAATGGTATCGTCATGCGTAGCCCCTTCGAGCCCAGCTCAATACGACCAATTCTAGTTGGACTTCTTCTCCTTCTTCCGCTTTCCACAACGAGACTCCTTCTCCAAGTCATACCGTCTCCATCACTTATCTCATCACTCTTCCTAGTCCTCCTCCTCCCCTAAACGAGTCAAACGAAGCCAGCGGCTCTTTGGAAAACGAGGCCAATTTACCGGAGACCGCATTTGGGACGACCAAAGTTCCAGTCTCGATCCGATCAGCGTTGATGTTATCAGCACTGGGGAAAAAAGATGACGAGGAAGACGATGGTGGTCGTGAGAGCGGTAGGAGGAGAACCAGGTGGATTAGGACGGGTTACAGGGATCGGAGGTTGGAATTTTACAATTTGTAAAAGCAAGGATGGGGGAGTAAGTGGGCGTGCGATGGGAAGCAGAGGAAGAGAGCTCGAAATCTTGGCAGTTGTATCTTTGTATCGATGTTGTAGACCCTCATTTCTCATGGATGTAGAGTGGATGGAAAACGCTTAGAGAGTATCGTGACCTGCGACTCCGGGAGACGATTTGGAGTTCCCTCGTCTCCGTCTTCCTTTTCCCTCTACCCCAAAAGATGACGCTTTCCCTTCTCCGACCAACGGCTTTCTTTCGTTGCATTCGAACTGCTCCTCAGATCACTAGCCATGGTGAACGTTCCTCATCGTTGAGGAGGTACTCTGTCCCTACACCTCCTCCGTTGCCTAAGGTCCCGATTGCTCTCATCGCACAGCTTCGGTTTGTCTCTGTCTGTCTCTGACGATGTCATCTTCTAGGCTTCAACTAATCTTAGCCTTGGATATATTCTGTCCTACTCAGAGCACTTCATCCCATCTCGATGACCAAAGCGAAAGAAGCACTAGCCAACTCTTCACTCGACGTCCAAGCGGCGTTGAAGTGGCTCGAAGCTGATCTCGAGGCTGGTGGAGCGGCGAAGGCAAAGAAACTCGCTGGCAGGGAAGCTTCAGAAGGACTCATTGCTGTCGGTGTCATGGGTGAAGGTTGGGGAAGAAGAGGTGGTATCGTCGAGGTAAGTACAAAGTCGTTGACTATCTCTGTGTCTTTTGCGATTCTCTTCCTTGACTTTGGGAGACCCATGTCTTCGACACTGACGGATTAAATTTCATCCTGTACTGCGTCATGGTCGTTTTTCGTTTTCTTTTCCTCCCGCAAACTCCCTCATACTTTCTGCAGCTCAATTGCGAAACATCCTTTGTCAACCGGACCGAAGGCTTCACCTCGCTGCTCCAATCCATTCATCATTCCGCCATCTTCTACCACAACCCAGTCGATTCACCGAATTCCCATCTTATCAACATCTCCGTCCCAACCATCTCGGAAGCTCCTCTCCTCTCCCCAACCCCTCAATCGGACGATGGGTCCATGACGACAGGTCAAAAGATTACTTCACTTCTCACTACCACGGGAGAGAAGATCCAGCTCGCCAGACTGGCAGTCTTTGCTCCCCCTACTTCTCAAACTCACGATGGTCTCTACTATCCAGCCTTCTTTGCTCACACACCTTCGGGCGTGCCAGCCAACCTCGGTTCGCCCGCTGCTTTCATCGTCCTTCATCTCACTGGACAAGGCGCCACGAACCTCTCACCGGAAGCTTCAAAATCTTTACTGGCAGAGACTGAAGTTCTCGGTCGAGCGCTCGCGAGGCAGATGGTCGGAGTTCCTTGCAGACATATCTACTCGTTCAAGGGCGGAGATGGTCTGGAAGGAGTGGTTGATGAGAGTGACGTGTTGATGGAGCAACATTTCATGTTTTACTCCGGAGAAGAAGGGGAGGGAGGTAAGAGTGTAGGAGAGGTCCTCAAGGCTTGGGGAGATAAGAGAGGGGTGAACGTCAGGGTCGATGGAGGAGAGAGATGGGTCGTTGGAGAGAGTGCAGACGAAGTCGCAGAGGTTGAGGCTTAGGGGGCGGAGGGTTTGTCACGTATTTCTTGGGAAGTGTTGATATATGGTGGTCAGACTGAATGTTGTGATGGGGGAAAGTAGGCTAGCGATGTAAGCTGGAAAGGGGATCAGTTGAAGATCTGCTACAAAGTGAAGATTCATGAAACTGACATGGTCGCTGTCTTAGGGACTCGTATCATCGAAGAGGCCGGCATACACACTGCCACTCGGAATGAGAATCGTGGTTCCTTCCTCAGAGCTCCCCGAGGCCTCCTCTTTTGGCTCTCATCTTTGGCTCCTCCAACACCTTGATGCCCTTGACGCCATGGACGGCTTCGAGAGTGGTGATGACATTCCTTTTGATGGATTCGAATTGAGAACTGGCGGTGGGAACGTTGTCGATTCGGTAGATGTGCTCATCAGGGAGTGCGCCAAGGGGCGAGATGTAGGTGAGGACTTGGTTCGGGAGGGAAATGTCGGTGGGTGGATTTGTGATGGTGAGGGTGAGGTAGGTGTGGGATGAAAACTCGAGGTGAGGTGGTGGGGACATGATGGGATTGTGTAGCGATTTGGGGGTGACAGTGGTTGAGACAAGAAACAGACGAGAACGTCATCATTTCTAGTCGTTTCTTGACAATCTATCTCCACACAACCATCCTCATCGATAACGCTCACCCTAGACTTTGACATCCTCACCATGTATTCCACCCGGTCAGCAGCCAAAAGAATCACCACCCTTGTTCTATCAAAAAAGTTCCCATCACCGACATTCACCACGACCATCCGATTCCCAACCCCTTCCGTCTTCCCACCATCCCTTATCCCGTCTTCAGCCATCCTTCAGTCCTCTACTCGCCGACACCTCTCCAGTCGCTCTGCTCAAACTACAACAAGCACCGCAACCCCTAACCCTGCCTCCGCTAACTCCCCTGCAATCCCAGAGCATACCACCGCCTGTTGGTCGTGTGCCGTCCCTCTCGATCAATCAGCTTCCACTCACTGCCCATCATGTCAAACTATCCTCCCAGTCGCGCCTCCAGAGCTCGGAGGGCTAACTTACTTCCAACTCTTGGGGCTGGGAGATGAGCCCAACTTTGAGTTGGACGAGAGCCAGTTGAAGGCAGTCTTCCTTCAAAAGAGTCGAGGGGTCCATCCTGATCGGTACAAGGGAACTGGAGAGGTTTGTAAACGCTACAACTTACACTACAGTGTAACAAGAAGAGAACAGAAGGCTGATGTTGCTCGATGCGTCCTGTCGTTCACAAGGTTGAATACCAACTCGCTCAGCAACAATCCAGTTTACTCAACAAAGCCTATGAAGCGCTCAAGAATCCACTCTCTCGTGCTCAGTACATCGTAAGTACCATCCGATCTTACTGCCTGTCATCGTTGACGACCTGAGCTGATTGACGTCTGTTTGCGTTTTCCTTTTGTCCTCTCACATCCCGGGTTCTATCTGATAGCTGTCGCTATCCAACATCGAAGTTCAGGAAACCGAAGCCGTGTCGGATCAAGAGCTCTTAATGGAGATCCTCGAGGCTCGAGAGGCTTTGGATGAAGCCGATTCAGAGGAAGAGATCGAAAGCATCCGATCATCTAACCGAGGTTGGTTGATCTTTCTGGATGTCCTCATCTTTCTGCTGCGAAGATTTGCTCAAACAAACATGACGGACATCACTTTCTGTTTATATACAGCAAAAGCAGAAGAGACGATCAGGAATATCGCCGTCGCCTTCACTGCCAAGGATTTGGTCCATGCAAAGGATCTTTGCATCCAACTTCGGTACTGGAGGAATGTCGAGGATGCCTCAAAGGACAAGATGAACCCGGTAGATTAGACGATCTATGTTGTTCTCGAGCTCCTCCATCTCACGAGGTTCTTGAGGAAAAGTTAGAACGAAAGAGTGACGTCGTACCCGGAAGCAAAAACAGGGGGGGAGGAAGGAGAAGAGGAGAACCTCAATTTCGTCTCCCACGTGAATCTGGACGTCCATCCTGTCCCGGTCTGCTTTCTCCCTGCCTTGACCTCGTCATGCCTCTACCAGCTCAGCTCATTCAGGAGGATGACCGAGATCCACCCAAAGCCGACATTCGCTGGATGCATAGATCACCTGCGACTTTGAATCTCCTTGTGCGTGAATTCTGACCTAATCCGGTTGAACGTTCCTTGCATCCTCGCCTCTTCGCTTGACGATATCCCTCCTTCCCTCGCCCTTCTGCGTTAGGGAGCACCGTCCACTCAATCCACATCCTATACTCCATTCACTGCCGAAGAATCAGAGAGAATGGAGAAAGCCTTTGCTCAGTTGACTTTGGAGGAACAACAGGCGACGTTGACCAAGAATCCACCTCTAGACAATAAGAGTCCTTCGAATCATCCGGAAGACTCTTTGAAGGAGGAGTCTACGACAGGAACGTCAGCCGATGAAGATGGGAATGGGAATGCAGACGAACTCGGACGAGACCAAGGAAAACCAAGAAGTCAAATTCCAGTCGGATTAACAGGCGAGAGGAAGGGCCAGTCCAACAGGGAGGAGACGACCATGCCGACAGAGGAGGAAGGATCTGGTGAGGTTGAAGCGGAGGACATGATGGCAGCTCGAGAGGAGCGTCAAAGGCAAGAATCTGCTGCGGAGAAGGAAAAGGACAGAAAGTTGACGATCGAGGAGATGGAGGAAGAGGAAGGCAGGGAAGGTGTGGAGGTTGGAAAAGATGGGTTATTTGAAGTTGATGTGAGGGAGATGAAGGTGATGTCCTTTCTTGAGCCTACAATGTATGTGTGATTCGAATCCTTTCAAGCACTAACGGATCTCTTTCCCTTGGTTCATCTGCGTGGGTCCATCATGGTCACTGTCTTGATGCACCAGCTCCTACCTGTCTTCTGGCGTGTCAGAGATGAGTTGCCCGTCATTCGAGCCATCTGGTTCTTCACAGCCGACTCTCCGTGTCCTGTCGAGCTCGGTCAAGAACTCGAAGAAGCCTACGAGTACGTTGACCATTAGACTTTATAGTCTCCATGCCTTTCTTGCTGACTAAATCGTGATGTCGTCCTTTTTGGGCTCACAGGAAGGCGAAACCATGGAAATCCGTTTACAAATCACACCTTACCACTTCTCTTCTCAACGCTCAAGAAGAGGCCTCCTTTTGGAATCACCTCCCGAAAAGTGAGGCCTCCAAGACTGGCTCTCATGTCATCTTCCATTCCGAAGACACTGCTGAGGTCGTATTGTAGGTGTCGTCATCTCAACGCTCGTTGACCTCCTGGCGTAACTGATGAGAGACGGGTCAAATGGTTACGGTTGCAATCGCATATCTCAGAGACAGAGCAAGTATATCGTCACGATTATCTCAAACGCTTTATACCCAGATTGGAGGCACTTATAGCGGAGGTAGACTGGGTGAGTTTCGCGATTTTCTTTTTCTCTCCATCATTTGCCGTATCAAACATCAACTGCAGTCAATCACTCATCCCTCTAGCACCACTTGGCTCTTTAATTCTCGCGGATGATTAGTGTTTAGAGGGTATGAGGCCTCTGTTTTTGGACGAAACCCGAGACCTCCACCCCCGACTTCAGACGACCCCGGTGAGGGTGTCGATTTACCTGCCACTCAGGAGGACGGTGAAGCTGGTGAACCCCCAGCAGAAGACGTATCTGATCTCGTCCTCATCGTCCATGGAATTGGTCAAGCTATGACCGTCAATCACGAGTCGTTCAACTCCCTCTGTGAGTCATCTTCATCTGGTTGTGATCATGACCTTCCTCTCCCGACTCTCGTCTCTAGCTCTGTCGATCTACTGGCTGGGAGATCAGGACTGACTCAAAGAGTTTGAATCTATATACTCTTTCAGATGACGCTAACGCCCTGCGAACAGGGGTCCAGAAGCAAGCTCTGGATTCGAAGCAAAAAGAGCTGATGAGTGGTCGGCAAATTCAAGTTAGCCGTTGTTCCTGTGCTTTCACTGCCAGATGGTCTCACTCTCAGCCGTATCCTCCTGGCTGACTTGATCCTCGAAACTCCAACACCCGTCGTGGTCATCGCCACCAAACAGTTCCTTCCAATCCAGTGGCGTTCCTCCTTCCAAGTCCATATCGATTCTGCTCGAGCGACAGAGGATTCTGCTCATGGTTTCCACAACCGATACACTCTCGACGAAGTCTCTCCCAATTCTATACCATACGTCCGAGAAGTGATGAACTCCGTCTTGGTCGGTGAGTTGATTGTTTGGGTCACTTCTTCTCAGAAACCCGATTGAAATCAGAAACGAGTGTCATGCTCATACCGAATGAGGACGTTCATTCATCTTGAACAGACGTCCCCTTTTACATGCATCCCCGACATCGACAAGCCATGATCGAGAAAGTATTCAAACCGGTAATCTGTTCGCGATGACTATCCTTGCTAACCTCTTTGGTATCTCACTCTCGATCCACACAGAGCAGTAGCGACAGAAGCCAATCGGGTTTATCGAAAATGGATCCGAAGGCATCCTGAGTTTGAAGAGAACGATGGGAAGGTACACATAATCGGTCATTCGGTTCGTCCTACCTCTCCCAACTCTTTTTTTTAAGATTCCGACTCTTGGTGTTCTGAGCAGGGGGTTTCTTCTCCTTCTTTCGTCGATGCTTCCAGCTTGGATCGGCCCTTGTCGCTGACATCCTTTCGAACCAAGCGACGACCATGCCTTCGTTTTACGCCCTTCCGAAACAAGTTTGTCCCTCATCATCTGTCTTCAAGTTCATCGTATCTTGACCGATACATAAATTCTAGAAATCGCTAATGACATGCTCAATCTCTTCGCCTCAAAGGTTCAATATCAGACCTCAGACCGATTTGTTTTCAGTTCAGTGCTGTCTCTCCTACATTTCAGTCTAGCTCCTGGAGATTTTATTCGTTCGCTGATCTTATTCCCCATATAACCCGATGTGTCCTTGGCGATTCGCTCGATCAAGATACTCGGCTTCTCTTCCTCGTCGGATCCCCTCTCGGTCTCTTCCTTTATTTAGAACAAGCTCAACTTATCCCACGCCGAGTGAGTACCCACGTTGTGATTGGATCGATTGAATCGATTCTTATCGATCCTTTATTGACCTCAACTAACCGGTCATCTCATTTCTTCCTCCAAGGGTCGAGAAAGAACACAGTCAGCTGCTCCAGATGAAGCTCTCGACCGAGCAGGTCGATTAGGTTGTCTCTCATGTGACGCCATCTACAACATCCTCGCCAGAGCCGACCCAATCGGTCTCGCCCTCAACGCGACGGTAGACTCTGAGCTCGCGAAGTCAAAACCACCACTTGAGATCTCGAGCGTGACGACATCGCTATTGAGCTCGGTTTTGAGTAGCTTACCGTCGATACCAAGCGTGTCGATGCCGGCTCTACCTAACGTACGTACGGTTAATGTCTCTATCAGTCTGGTTGTATCTGTCATGTTGATATGTTTGAACTCTCGTGTATCAATTTGATCGGCATCCTTTTCTAATCACCCCTCTATTCATTCACATATCGGTTCTTCCTTTCACCTAGCCTTTCGGCAGTAGTAGCTCGTCGAAAAACTCGGACGATAAGAGCAAACCATTCATATCTGAGGTTCGTCGCAGTCAATCTACACTCCTTTGATTGGTTCCTCTACTTTGCCTTGTCTTTGCATATATCGATCTTCATCCTAACTACTCTTCCAACCCTAACATCCTCGCTCTCCTTGCGTGCTTTATGTGCCGTATCTAGATCGTCGTGGCTAAATCGGACCCTCCACCAGCTACACCACCGTCGATGCCAAAGAGCCGAGCTCAGAAGCTATTTGATCGACTGAATCCACATGGAGCGATCGAGTGAGTCTCGACTGGCTGACCCTCCCAAATCCATCTTCATCTTTCTTGGTCTGATCTGTCTGATTCCCCCTGTCCTGTTCTCGGAAACCCCGTCTCAACAGCTTCTACCTCAGTTCCCAGGGGGTTATCTCTAGTTACATTGACATGCTCGGCGCTCATTCCGCCTATTGGCACGACGAAAGCTTCTGTTCATTCGTCCTGTCGGAGATATTCGCGAGGAAGGACAAGCTGGGCGCTTTAAGGAAGGGGGATGAATAAGGATCGGAAAGGGAGAATCGGTCAGATGGGAGAAGGGTCGTAGAGGGATAGAAAGAGAGAGGAGCTTGGTGTTACATACACGACAAGACGACCATTTGTATTGATCCACCCAAATAGTTGTATACCATGCTCATGAAAGTAAGTGGCAGGCGATGTGAAAGACGAGACTTGGAACCGATTCCGGTATACTCGTTTTTTGTCTAGAGTTTACTCGCAGACACGGATAGAATGTTTGAGCACTATCATTGGATACAACTCGAGAATAAGACTCGAAAAAAAAGAAAAGAAAAGAAAAAAACAAGAGGCAGATGCAAAGATACCGAAGACTCAACCGTCCTGCCCCTCTCTTCAGAAGTGAGCGTGAGATTTAAGAGCGGCGGTGAGCTCCTTTCGCTCGACGCAATTCGACATCTTAAACGAAGCAGCGAGCTCGTCGAGCTCTGAGTGATGCGCGATGACCATCCCATGAGATCAGTCAGTGAATTTTGGTCGGGATTTTTGGATGGGTCATTAAAAAAAAAAAAGCTCACCCTCGAAACTCTTTCCCCTAAAGTTCTCGGCAAATCTCATCTGAAGAGCATCAGCCATGAGAGTGTTTCTGCAGTGGTCAGGAACCAAGAAGGAAAGCGCAAGCGAATGGGTGATCAACATTTTTTTGAGTACAACTGGGGAAGTGGGGGAGAGAATGATTGATCCTTACCGAGTGACTCGCATCAAATGTTGCTTGAGTGACCAAGTCTTTGGGTAGACGTTGTTGACCTCAGGGGCGTTCTCGATCATCCACTTCTCGACGGGCTCGAAAATGTGCTTGACGGCTAGAAAATAAGAGGAAGACCAAAAGAGTCGGTCAAGATAGGTTGGGCGATAGAGTGGCCCCGGAAACGAATAGGCTACTCACTCGACGTGTCGGCTCCCCATTCATCAAGGCAAAGCTCTCGCTGAGGGACAAAAATACAAATACGAATTGGACTCAGTCATCGTTCAGACCTTCACCGACAGGAGATACGCTCACCTTGTAAGCTAACCAGGGCTCGAGAAGCTTCATCCAAGCCGAGTCGGGCGAAACGTGAACCATTCCCTGGAATCCAATGTCCTTGAAAAGCCAGATCGACCAGTGGATCTTGGCATCGTCGTAGATCTTGAGCTGCTCGTCGAGAACGTGAAGTCGAGTTTTGTTGATTTCCTTGTAAGCTGGACCATCGTGCTTCTCGCTGGCGTAGACGGGTCCCCATTCTCCGTTCCAACATGGAACATTGTGCTCGAGCATGTAAGCTTGCTTCCGCTTGAAACTCTTGAGGAGTTTGGCCTTTTGTTCGGGCGACCCGACGAACTTCTCGGGCGAGTCGGGAAACCCAAAAGTAGTGTAGTCGTGGCAAGCGTAGGCTGAGTTTGGCAAAGGAGCTTCGAACTGTGAAAAGTCAGCGCCCCCTGATATGAGTGAGTAGGAAAAGGAGGAGGGGAGGTCAGCTAGACGTAGAGGTTCGCCGGATCCTGAAGATCCAAAACTGACATGTGTTTCCGTCGAAGAAGAGGATATGGTCCGGGTCGATGGCTCGGATTGCCTTTTCAACTTGAGCCATCCATCGAACGAGACGAACACCCTGAGGGTCACATGGCTGGAGGGAGGGTAGCACTCGCGTTAACCAAGATCTTACTAATTGGACAGGAAGTATGTGGTTGAGCACAGCGACGTACCTCGTTCATGGGGTTGTAACCTGAATGAATGCACGTCTATTGGTCAGCGGCCTTGTCACAAGACCAAAAAACTTTTGAGGGAAACTTACCAGCAATCCAACGGTTTCCCTTGTATCGCTCAGCAAGCTGCTCCCACATCCAACTATAACAATGAAAAGGGCAATGTCAGCTTTGATACGTCGAGGCGCAGAATCGTACGAAACGAGTCTCTCACATTCCTCGATCCTGGAAATCTTTGTGGTCCCAGAAGCTTGCATGGTTGGTGAGGTTGTCTGCGTGCCAGTCATTGTTGTTTCCTCCCGGGAGAGCGTGAAGGTCAATGATGGTGTAGATTTCATGCTTCGTGCAGATGTCGATGACCCGATCGAGATGCTTGAAACCTTCGGTCTTGAGTACCCGAGGATTCATGTCATCCTCAAAATCTGAAAGATGCAGAGAATTATTTGATCAGGATCGAGGCGAATCGAGAAAGATCAAACAAAAGGGAGATGCACGTCGGTAGTTGATGGGGATTCGAATCGTATTGAGACCGCAGCTCTTGAAGTACTCTGCATCTTCGTCCATAAAAAAGTACTCGAGGAACTAAGCGATTGTTGTGATCAGTAAGCAAGATTGTACCCGCCCATGGAAGCGAGAAACGCACCTTGTCGAAGAAGTACTCGTACTTCTCTTGTCCGAGGACCTCCTTCATCGCAGCTCTGTGGAGGATTTCATGCCCCTAGATGTGTTGCTATCTGTAAGCCGATGCGTCATATAAGGAAGGAGGAACTTGAACAACGAACTGGATGACTATAAGTGTGAATGAATGCAGCGTCAGCCTCGTCATGCGAGCAGATCGGATGAGGTAGAATAGAAGATATAATCACCCTGTGATGAAATTCTCCATGTTCATCCATCCGCCGATGGCAGCCTGAGTTCAACACGACGAGAGGTAAGATCAGCAAGAGAAGACGCTTGACCGGATGGACCCGGACCGGCCGGGATGGACGTACACCTCGCAGGAGGACTTCTTTGCCCTGTTCGTCGACGATCTGGTTCCCTTGGACCTTTAGCATGGTTGTGTGAGTATGTAGAAGTTGAATTGAGAATGGGGATTGTGGTTAAAGGCGGGAAGGAGCAGAGAGGTGGCGATTTTTTGTAGACGAGGAATCGTTTGCCGGAGATTGATCGGAAGTTTGCCCGACCGGAGGAGACATTTCTTTTCCTCCTCTCTCGGAATGAGAGCGTGCCAGAGAGTTCTCCTTGCTCAATTGAACCCGATACCCACAAGGAGCTTGTGTAACATCGGCATTCGATCCGGTGGTTCAAAGATCGTATCCGAGGTACCTCCAAATCATCGTGCCAGATACTGCATCTTCATCTTTCTCCTATGATTCCTCCTCCTATGCACCAATCTCCTATCCAGGCGACGACAGACTGCCCCGGTGTCATGACATTGCCCCTCTGGCGACCCTGCTCGTCGTTGAGATGATTTGCCGAGTGTCCATCCTGTCGAAGCAACCGCAGGTCGAACTCCCCTTCCCGGCCATTGCCGAGCAAAACAGCCGGTACTCTCGCCAGAGCCGACGAGACTTTCACTGACACGGGAACGCCCGAGGGAGATGAAAGCGCCGAACGTGATGGATGTTCGGTAGAGATGAACGACCAGGAGTGAGTCGGGATGAGGTCAGGGTGTAGGAGTGGATGGTCTCTGAGCGATAAAGAACATCGAGAGAGCGATCATCCAGATCAGTATACCGTCCAATCTGTCTCTGTGCAGATCAAAGATCATACTCACGAGCCTTGTACCACGAGAATCTGGTTCTTGCTCCTGTCCTTGCCCGCCACGTACCACCTTTCCTTGAAACCTCTCCCTGCGAGCTTGAATCGCTGTCCAACAGTGTATGTCCAGAGTCCTTCGTGTCGACCAAGCTCCTGACCGTGTTCATTCACTATTCTACCAGGATGGGGTGAGATGTATTCGGCTACAGCGATGTGAGATCCATAGGCAGATGCGAAAGTAGCCACGTCAGCGATGAACGATGAATTCGATACATGGTAAACAGCGCAGAAAACGTACAAAGGAACGAAGGAAAGCGTCCAGATGGCTCCACAAAACAGATGCCCATTGATTCTGAACGATCAGCGGTTGGAAGGGCAAATTGTTTGGCGAGCTCTTTGACATGCGTTTTCAGATATGACCCTAGAGGGAAAATGGCCTGAAGATTGGAGGATATATGTCTCAGAAACAAGATTACAACGCATCCGGGACACACAAAGATATGCCTACTCTGGCGAGTTGATCTTCCGAACAGGTGGATAAAAAGTAGGACTGGTCCTTTTTGGGATCGATAGCATGGTGAAGTCGAGGGGAGCCGGTCGCCAAGTCAACCAAAACTCGAGCATAATGCCCTGAATGCATCCAAGCGTGGGTAGGCATATGAATTAGCAATGTTATTCGCGTAGGAGGACAGCAGAAGAAGGTCGTCAGATACACACCGGTAGCAAGATAGGCAGTTGGATCAGTGAGTACACGATTCATGAGCGCTCCAAACTTAATCTCTCTAGTATCAGGATCGAAGTAGAGAAGCGGGTCAACTTTTATCAGGAACAACAGTTTGGTAGATGCAATGCGACGACGATCTAGGCGAATCGCTCACTTGTTGCAGGATATGTCTGGGTTAGGAGTCAACCCTTCGGTCCATGAATCGATGGCCGGCTCGAAGACTCTGGTCCAGTACTGTTGTGATAGATCGACCTGAAGCCAAAGAGAGGGAACGAGTCAGGTCTGCTGCCCGCTCAGCTGCGACGACTTGGAACTCTCACCATCTGACAGGGAACGTCCAGTGATTTACAGACGAGCTGTACATCCTCCCAGTCTTTCTCCCATTCGCACCCCTGGAGTCGATCGGACGAGCCAGGCGTCCAGTTCCGCATGAAGACGGCTGAAATGTTCAAGTCCTGTCAGGAGTCACGACAAGTCAGCCGAGGGAGAGAACGAGGCGACATGTTGGATATTTACATACGTGTTCTGTCAACAGACGAAGTGAAACTGAGGAATCGACTCCTCCGGACATAGCCATGACGACTAGAAGTAAAATGCGTGCCACCGAATCAGTCACCCTGATTGAGGCTGCGTTCCGGATCTGCTTCATGATCATACCTTTATCGCCTCGTTTCAACCTAGGATCAAGTACATTCCCCGGAGTCAGGGTTGAGATACCTCGTCGACCGACAAGGCAGGCGAAACGGAAAGGCGACGTCGACTGAGAGAGCCGAGCGACATGCTGCATCTGATCAAGACACGGTCGAGTTGTCAGCTCTTGGAGAAATTCTTTAGCTAAACAGGAGAGTTCTGATCATTCTCTCACGCACGAAATCTTTCGAGAAGGGTCGGTCAACGGTGGTTAGCAAGACGATCAGGAAGGTCGTCGGAGAAACGCCTCTCCTTTCGCTCGACGCGTCTCTTTCACTCGACCAACACTCCTCAAGACCGCCCCTCTTACCGCGACACCCTTCCTCAAGACAACCTCCTATCCCTCACCTTATACCTCACCGGAATCAGTCAAGATAGTCCTCGAGGAGAAGACAAACAGGTCCGTCGCCCCGGGCTCAGTAGCTCTCGGCGGCGCTGGCCAACCCGACCTCGCAAAGGCCATTCAGGAAAGAAAGGCAAATGCAGAGGCATCGAAGCCCTATCAGGCGTATGTGCATGATGTCGCTACCAAAGGATTGTGAGTAATCAAGTTCGGACTGCGTTGACGAAGCTACAGACGAAAGGATCCAAGGTCAGACAGAGACGACGCGTTGAAGCTTCCTTTGAGCCACCTTCTTTCTATGACCAAATCGCTATATCTTCGCCTACCTATGGATCAGAGCTACGCCAGAAAATACCATGAGTAAACATGCTGACGCGATGCCCTTGCCTCTTTCGTACTTGCAGCAAGACAGGTCGTCCAATGCCTACCAACGTCCCCCGGACTGGACCTGATGGCTTCGAGGACCCAAACGCATTCTTTGCTTCGCCCGATCAGAGTCGGATCCGTGCCGCTCCTCCGCTGTCGTTCTCAGCCCTCGCGGACACGTCCATCACCACAGACGGCAGTGGAGGATCGCCCGGTCCGACGACGATTCGACATTCGTCAGCTGATGTTGAGGAGGCAGTCAACTCGGCGATGGTAGCAGATGATCAGGCTGGTATGCCCAACGATGGTAAGTGCATTCACACACTGAGCGATACTGCCTTTGCAGATCACGACAAGCTGTCCTACAGTCACGTCTTGCATAGGCGTGACGTGCCGCTCGCAACCTTTCTGGTCTCCTCTGCTTGTCAACCAGAGCGGCTCATCGATCTTCCTCCCTGCACATAACCGACAGATTTCTCCACATTGAGATTCCCCACTTCATCGACTGTCACCCAGACGCAGGAATCCGAACCCTATGAATATCTTCCATCCCCCTCGCGACACCCAAACAGAGCCAAATCACAGTCGCGTCCAGTCCACACATCTCCTCCTCGTGCATCTCAATCCATCACCAAACGTACTCCACCTCTTACATCATCAAATCTTCATCGAGCACCTGTCTCTCCGTCTCAGGACCAGGACGAAAGCATACCTAGCCCTCAACCCCAAGTGTCTCGCGCCGCTAGACTCGGAAATCAAGCGAACAAGTCGAGGGTTTCTCGAGTGTCGACTATCGCTAGTCGAAACGACGAACGCGAAGAGGAGGAGGAAGAGGACGTTGAAGAGGAAGGGGATCTGATGGACGAAGATTCGAGAGATCAAACGAGGCACGCTCCTGACTCACCTAAGCCTCGATTCAGCCGACAGTCGTCCAGGAGGGTCGGCTCGGATGATGAGGTAGACGAGATGGACATCTCTGCTGGAGAACATGCAACGGAGGGACTAGAAGTCAGCTTCGCCGACGGTACTGTGCCTCGAAATGAGCTTGATGCCATCTTCGACGACTCCCTCGCCGACGTCACAGTGCAACAAGACGACTCGGCTTTCCTTGGAGGTGATGTCACCATTGATGATGGAAGGGTCGACAACGATCGGGAGTCTAGCGTTTCGGAGGACGAAGATGAGGAGGTCTCACACTCTCGAGCCATCAAGCCGAAGCCACTCTTCGGGAGCGATGACGAGGATGAGGTAGATGTAGACATGGCAGACGAGAGTCAGGACTTTGGAGGAGGCAATTTTGTTGATGACGCTGCGGGAGACGATGGGCGGTTCGACGACAATGAGGATGTGGAAGAGCAAGAGGTGGGAGTGGAAGAGGAGGAAGAGGAGGAGGAGGAAGAAGTTGTGCAGCCAAAACGAATGAAGCAGGTTTCTAAGGCTAGTTCGAGCAAAAAGACGAACGGCCGGAGAGTCGTCGAACCTGTGGAAGACGAGCAGGAGGAACAACAGGACGTCGATGCGGCTCCCACCCAGAACACCGACAATGAGGAAGACCAAGAGGAGGAGCCTGTAGTGACTAGGAAGGGCAAAGGAAAGGCTAAGGCAGCTCCCGTTGTCAAGGACAAGAAGGGCAAGGGTAAAGCTGCACCGGTCGCAGCCAAGCCAGATCGCAAACGTACGCTGTTCTCTCACATTGACTGTTCTCCATCTGCCTCTCGCGTTTCTTAATCTGCTATGTCAATTATTCTTCTGACCTTGGTCATTTATCTTTCTGACTGTGTCCACAATCTCCTATTTATCATCGTTCCATCTAGGTATGTCCGACACTACTCAAGAATCTGACGACGAAGACGATGCCTCTCGCCGGTATCCATCCCGACGTCGAATCGCTCCTCTCGAGTACTGGCGAGGCGAGAAGTTTGTTTACGGTCGACGAGAATCCGGTCGAGCTGTCGTTCCCATCATCAAAGAAGTCCTTCGAATGCCCAAACCCGCACCCCAAAGACTCGCTAGCCGAGGCCGAAGCGTTAGCAAGAAGCCAGCAAAGAAGTCTGGGAAAAAGAAAGGGAAGAAGGGGGCCGGTAGCTCAGAGGATGAGAGTAGCGAAGATGAGGGAGGTAGATCGAGAAGGAAGAAGAAGGCGAGTAGTCCGGAGGAACCGAACGAGGTTGGGTGGGATAAGGAGACTCTGGAGCATGGTGTCGTTTGGGACTACGTCAAGAAGCAGGAGATCGAGCGGAGTGAGTCTTGTTTCTGACCGCTGGACAGGCTGTTCATTGTCTCTGGCTGTGCTGACGATCAACCCTTGCATTGCCTTCCCCATCGCACTTCAGGAATCGCCTTCCCTTCGCATCTTATCGAATACCGAACCATGTCAGAGAACCCGACAGACTTCAAGTTCCAGAAAGTCTTTGGCGACGCGAGTTTCGTCGCCGCTGGCATGCTCGAAATCCCAGTTGGTGGCGAGAAGCCAAGCAAACCGACCAAGGATAACACCTACGTACGTCTCGAAGACGTCCTGTCTCTGGCAAGATTGCTCGCACGTGCTCATACCCTTCTCGCTTCTCTCTCGCAGCTGTTCTACGTCATCGAGGGAGCTGTCACCGTCAAGGTCCACCGGACTTCGTTCGTTATGGCGATGGGTGGTCAATTCATGGTACCTCGAGGTACGTTGGGTCTCCCTGAAAGTATTTCCAAGCATCGAGAACTGACATGCCGTTCGATAATCCCCAATCATTCATTCTAACTCTGCTCAGGCAACCAATACTCGCTACACACCATCTCCACACGACCCGCCAAGCTCTTTTTCGCTCAAGCTCGACGCATGGCATCAGACGAGGACGATGCCGAGCCAGAGACCAACGGAAAGAAGTCCAAGAAATAAATCTTAATTTCTTTGGGGCTGCTCTGTGTCTGTCTCGAACAATCTCACCGGTCTGTTGCCTTATCCCTTATGAGACCACGGATTCTACACGCATCCGCCCTTCCATTCACATCCACTTCTTTATTTCCTTCTCGAGTATTTTCTATTCTCTCACATACCATCTCGATCCCCATCAGCTCTGCATACCCCATACAAACGTCCACACCTGCGTCCTTGTATATTCACCTCTTCTCCCTCTCGCTGCTCAGCTTATGCCTTGCACTCTTGATCCTGTTTCGTCCCCCTCCAATCCTTACGTTCCCTAGTAACCTTCCTTTCATACTCTCACCGATACATCACGACTATCACGCTCCGATCGTCTACACTTTCATTTTCTTATTCCATGACGTTCTAATCTAGTATCATACAGAGACGAGAGAAAGACAAAATGGAAAGTCGCGTATATTTGTTTGAACAAGAAAGACAGCTCGCGAGGAAAAGATAGATGAGATCAGTATGACAGGTTCGGAATTCTTCGAAAGAAGACCAGAACGATTATGGGTAACGACAGGAAGTGAGAGGTAGAGATGGACAATAATAACATAAGCGAGAGGATCACAGAATTTGGCGAAAGGAAAGAATCCAGAACAAATGGTTCGTCTTGAGGATGAGGGAAACCGTCTTTAGAACGTCTGTTTGCCTGCGGTATCGACTGGCAAGAGCGTCGACAGGGCGTGAAAAAACGCACAAGAAGTATCAGCAACGTCAAATGAGGATGGTTGGTAAAGAGAGGATGGGATTTTTCTCAAGAGCTTACAAGGCAGACTGATGATGGCGAGCATCGATACAAACGCAGCACCTCCCGCGAGATAAAGGACACCGTAACTCTTTGGGTTGTAGATCGTCTGGGCAGCGATCGGGGCGACAGTCCCGGCGATTCGACCAAGTGTGGACGCCATTCCTGAGCCACTGCCTCGGACGGTCGAAGGGAACGCTTCCGGAGTGAAGGCGTATATAAGAGCGGAGTATAGCGATTGCACTGAGGTGGAAAGGTAGATATGAAGAGAGATTTGATCAAGAGACCGTCAATTCGTGATTCAGGGCAAGAGAGATAGGTCACAAAAATCTCGACTTACTGAAATACTCGAGCAAGTTTAAACTGTGGAAAGACGACGAGATAAGTGAGTGAGCAGATAGACCAGGAGATGTCAAAGAGTAACAATCAATACTGGACATACCCAGTGTAACTGTAGATCGAGACATAGCAAAAAGGTTTGGCATCAGTACTGGTTGAGAAGAGGATTCAATTCAAGGGAATGGAAAGATGGGACGTCGCTACTCACGCGTCAACAGAGTTCGTAGTCCTAAACAGGATGAGAGAAGCCCCCATCAAACCAGCAGATAGCGCTGCTCGGCCGCAGCGAATCACTCGAAGGGTCAGCATGGACGGCGTCAGTCATCACAGGTAAAGGACACATCGCTCACCCATTGCCCACTTCCTTCCAACCTTGGGGATCTCCATCATGACGCCAGCAAGAAGAGTTGCAGCAAGACCAGGAGTGTATACAATGACTGAAACGCGCCGATAGGTTGAGTTTTGTTGATGTCAAATGTACGCGCCTGATTGCGGGAAGATGACGCTTACTGTAATTCAGGTAGGTCTTGGACACGCTCTGATTCACCTCAATCCCCTTGTCTCGCAAAATTTGAGGAAGGAAACCTCCTGCAATGGAGAAAGAGAAGAACAGCGACATCTACATGAGGATTCGCACAAAGTCAGTGGATGAAAACGACACTTAAGGAATGACCAGAGGAGGCTCACATAGGCGATCCAGAGCGAGGCAGTCAACCAGATCATCCGTTTGGTAGCAAAGAGAGCTTTGAGGTGTACGAAGTTTTTCTGTTTGGTGGCCCCATGAGATTGAGTAAGCAGGTATCAACCTGATGCAGGCAGAATCAACCAATGTAAGCCACAACACTCACGGCAAACGATTTCAAGACATGCTTGGTCTGGTCGCCGCAACCTCTCTTCTTTCCACTGATTAAGGCTTCCTTGTTCTGCCTGATGCTGTCCTGGGTGTCTTGCGAGGCAGTCTCCGCGAATGCTTGATCAAGCAAACGGAAGTCATCAATGGTGAGGTCAGGGCTCTCAGCCTTGTTGAATTTGGCGATGCGATGGACGACAGCGATGGCTTCCTCGTCATGACCTTTGCTGAGCAAGAATCTGATAACCGATGAAGCATGATTAGTGACTAGAGGACGAATTTGGCGTAATCGCGTAGTCAAAAAGGGGGAAGGGGGACGATGGACTGGATATACTTGGGGGATTCCTGAAAGTCGAAGATAAAGAACCGAGCGGCGAATATGAACAAGGTTATGCAACCTGGAGAGCAGAACCATGTGATGAGCTGTTGATGTCGTCGTTCAGGGAAATCGATGAGATCGTACCCAGGATGATCATGAGGAATCGCCTGAGAAGAGTGGATTGACTCATGTAAGCGGACTGTGCAGTTTTTTTCAGATAGATCTAACTTTTCTCACCAGCCCATGTTGTCGTTTTTGCGACAGCAAGGCGTCTCACCCGTATTGCATGCCGGCAGCGAAGCGTCGCAGGAGTACTTCGGCACCGTGCCATATGCGATCAAGCAGGCCACCACCACTCCCAATGGCTGGAAGAAACTCAAGAGAGCGAGCAGGAATCGACGATTCGTTGGAAGAAACTCAACTGGAGGAATAAGAGGCGGTGTGAGCCAAAAATGAGCCGGATCGGCCAGGAATCGCCTCTACCTCGTATCTATCGATACATACTCCCCGACACATCGTTAGGAAGCTCTGATACGTACGAGTGATGAGACAATCGCAAGGCAAGTTCCCACCTTACGTTATAGAATACGCGCGAGACATGACGAAAAGAATGTTGAGGTTAGAGGTTATGCTTCTTGGACTCTTCTTCTCCCTTCCTCGCCGCATCTTCTGCGTTGCGCCGAGACTTTGTCTTTCTAACACACCTATGGAAAGACCGATCATAGCGGCGATGAAGCATAAACCTCCCCAGTTGGAAGGACCGGCGAAGATGAGACCGAAGACGGACGCGAGCAAACTGCACGTTCACGTCAGTTCAGTACAGCACTAGTCGACGTAGACATCAGGTATATGGATGCCTGCATATACTAACCAGGTCTGTGGGACAGTGTCAGCCGCGAATCACCAGACATCCTCCTCAATAGGGGCTAGGTACACTTGACTGATTGTGAAGTACTCACTAGATTGAAACACCATCTTCGACCGATGATATCAGCGAGAAGTCCCCATGTAAAAGCGCCAACCGCTAGTCCAGCAGAAAATGCCGTCGATAGCTCTCCAGAGCTGCTGTCGGGAATACCAAGTTCTTGTCTAATCGGGCCGACGACGAGGCCAAAGGCTGATCGGATCGGTCGAATCGAAGTGTGAGTATAAACAAGTCACTTTGTGCGCATCGTACGTCTGTAGCTAACCTTGAGCCCAGCAGAGATCGAGGAAAAACCCCTAGACGCGGAAAAGAGACGCAGGAGGAGGAAGTTCATCGGTGACTGATCAAGATATATACCCTTGTTGAGAGTTATACTCACGAATCCACAGAGCTAGTACAAGCACGATAGTCATCATTGATTGAGACAAGACAGCATGATGAGTCAATCACTCAGACGATTTAAGATCAAGAAGCAGGCAAGGGGGGAACCACTCACGAAAAAGATGCAAATTTGGTATCGACCAAGCCCCCAGATACTACTACCTCCAGTATTGACCTCGTCGAGTGCTCGATTGATCTGCGATGGGACGTAAACGTCGAGGTCAGCTGTGAAACTCACTGACGATCGTCGTCCCGATCGGCAAACTCCGAGGCAGCATTTACCAAAACACTCTTCTTCTCAAACAGCTGGAACACGAATGGATGGAGAATGTTAGCTCATCCAGACTGTGAACAGCAAGATAGGATGCAACTCGTTGAAATGAAAATTCGAAGCAACGACATACGGTGAGGTCCTCATAAACCATTCCGGCCACCAATGTGTCGTCGCTGACCCTTAGGTCGAGCAATCGGTTCTCCATTTCTCCCGACAGCTTCCCGTGTGGCTTCTCCCCAGTGTGGAGGGGATTGGTATCATGCTGCTTAGCCTGGGCATCCGCCGATGGAAGGACCCCAGGGGCTTCGAGCGGCACGGCTGAGACATGGTCTGGACTGATCTTGCCCTTTCTCTTGAATGGATTTGGCATGGTGGTGGGCTTAAATAAGGGTTGGATGGATAGATGGAGGATGTGTTGATAGTGGTCCTGATGGATGTTTGGGCAGACGATCACTTCGAGGCCTTAACAAAATCAAAACCTGAACCGAACCGATCAAACGAGGGAGCTTCGGGGGTTTCCCCATACGTCATCGACTGGTATCTCTGATCCCTTTCACTGCCAGATCCACGCCGTGTCGCCAACATTGCTATACGAGCAGACGTAAGCGGCGACGATAAGTCTCGGCCTGACCGAGTATGAAGAAACTGTTAAATCCATCTCGTGATATTTCTCCAGAAGCAAAATCACAAAGTTACGAGACGATTCGCAGGTGAATATCGCATGGTATATTTTCCCAGATCGAATTCACCCCATGCTGATACCTCCTACACTACGGATGTTCATCAGTATATAGAGATGCTGATACTCGAGACTTCCTCGAGGCATTCCGGCGCGTTCTTGAATGAACTAATTACTGAGATTCGAAACCATCATTCGCTATTCCCCCTTCTCATGCCCTTACCGGCCACACTCGATATCCCAGACGATCCTTCAGACTTTGAGATCTCCTCATTACGATCCCTCGACGCTTCTCTGCGATGTCACATATGCAGGGACTTCTACATAGCTCCAGTGATCCTGCCTTGTTCCCACACTTTCTGCTCGACATGCGTTCGGTCTGCCCTCGACGAGGATACCAGGAGGTCGTGCCCTAGCTGTGGAAGGTCCGGGATCGGAGAGATCCTTCTACCTAATTTCGTACTGGAAGAGGTGGTAGATCAATACCGTCTTGCAAGGTGAGTTGTCGACGAGTAAACGGGTATTCGTGCGTTGCTGACGATGGCTATCACCGTTGACGTGTGCTCTACGTCAAGGCCAGATATCCTCCGTTTATCTAATTACGTACCTACAGCAGCAGCTTCCTCCTCCTCGTGCATCAACAATCGACCCTCCAAGGAAAGGAAACGACGTCGAGCTAGCCCGCAGTCGGAGGACGAAATCGTCGAACTCTTTCCGGATGGTGAGGGTCAGCCCTCAAAATCGGCCACGATAGGCGACGGGAGCCATGATAGAGGTTCTGGTGCGTGTGTTCACCCAAGCATCTTCAGTCCCGAACTTGAAGGTTGATCACTCGACCGATATCCTCTCCGATGTTTTGCCTGCCAGCTCTGGTCGAGTGTCCCGTATGCAGCATTTTTGTACCCGAGTCAACCAGTATGTGAGCTCAATAGTATTTTCCTTCTCCAAAGCTTGACTGGAACTTCTCTTACCTCGGCAAAAAAAAAAAAAAAAAAAGTAAACGGCCACGTCGATTCGGGATGCGAGAGATTCCTGGACACCCAGTCATCAGCGTCGACCAAACCATCAGGATGGGATGCAATATTTTCGGGTATATCGACTAGTAGTGCCAAACCAGGAGAGGCGTCTACGTAAGTTTGAATCAGGCTGCTCGGTTGTGGGAAGGATGGGAGAAACTAATAATGATGCCGCGCTTATTTTCCTTCATGTTTTGATACAGCTCGACTGCTTCTGTATCGAACAAAAGATTGGCCAAAGTTAATTCTCACCTTATGAGTGAACCTCAATTGCGCGAGAAGCTCAATGTGAGACTCAAGTCTGCTCATCCAAGTCTATCAAGCGCGAATCGTTAACGACCACTAAATCTACCCTGGATTTGATCTAAACATCTCAGGCTCTTGGATTATCCAGCTTAGGTAACAAGCTTCTGCTCGACGCACGGCTCAAACACTGGACGCTCCTCTTCAACGCCAATCTTGACTCATCACATCCTCGAAAGACAGCTGTATGTGAATCGCAATGTCCTTTGTCAGTTCTCTGCACCGCTGATCATCTCGCTACGCATTAATTCACAGGAGCTCAAACTCAGTCTCAAGAAGTGGGAGGAGATCCGCCAGAAGGAAGTAAAGGAAAAGGAGCAGAAGCTTAAGAAGGGTCAACCGGATGATGTCAGTTACCAGGTAAGCACTCGCTTAAGATCGATGACGGTCAGGATTAAGCTATCACTAATCGACTTCTCGGGTTCTCGATCTTAGAATGAGCATCGAAATGAATTTGCCGTTCTGGAGGCAGAAATTCGCGCAAGGATGAAGCGCGATAGGAAGGGTAAGGCGAACAATGGTAGAAGAGATCCTCCCACTTTGAGCGCCCGAAAGTTTGACAAAGAGGGTGAGGATGAGGTCGAAATCATTGACGATAAAGGATGATCGGTGTCCGTTGAACGATATCAGTGTAGTAGAGACAAACTCTGCATATAATGCAATGCCACGTTCTTGCCGACTAGTACTTCAACCAATTTGTTAACCGAATAGTCGCCAGACGATGTCGAAAAATAGGTTGTAATTATAATCAAACTCTTTTCTCCTCTGGATCTTCACTTGGACCATTCGACTCCGTTACGCTCCCTCATCATTGAGTCCCGTGTCCCTGGATCTTCTGGACTCGAATTTTCTGGTCTAGCACGACTACAACCTCTTCTACCTCAGGAATGACAAAAGAACACTTCTTCTCCGACATCTCGACAGCCATAGCGGTCATCGGTGCGGGTGACAAGGATACCGAGCAAGTCGAATCTCCAGATGACCGAACATCTCGGTGTCTGCTACCGAAGTGCTGCCGAGGTGGGCGAATTGCTGAGCGCTGATTCTAGAGGAGTTCATTAGATCCTACGCCGACCATGTCCACGCCTGGGACGGATCACAGACCGCCCGGCACTCATTCTTGGATTCATTTCGTCTGTCCTCCAACCAAACTCGGTTGTTCAGCAGGAATAGCGCAGACTTTATACGGAAGCTTTCGGTTCCCCCATGTTGTTTTTGTCCTACAAAAGGCCCCATACGAGAGAGAGAGAGAAATGGGAAGAGACACGCAAAGGAAAGACGAAAGATAAGGTCAAGTGGTGGACGTGAGTGAGGATGGAGACGGTAGTGGAGAGGTTGAAGTCAGGGGAGGGGAGGGTGGTGAGGGTGGTTGTTTTTGGCAGTATCAAGTGAGAACAAAAGGGAGAGAAAGACAAGAGAAGAAACGATGAGGAGAACAGAAGAGACCCAGAAAGGATTTCGAAGGAGCAAGCCCGAGTGGGTTAAAATGATGGACAGGGATGCAAAGGGGCCAGGACGGGGGGGATTTTTTTTTGGGTTTTGTATTTATTGAATGGAAGTGGGAAGGAAGGGGGAAAGAAGAGGAAAGAAGAAGAAAGAAAGAGAAGCAGAAAAAGAGGAGACGAGACCAACAAGCAAAAAGACACAGAGGGGTAAGACTACAGAGGACGCACAGCCGAGGGAGAGAGTGGCGAAGAGATGCGAATAAGGGTGAAGAAGCGAGAAGAGTAATTACTCTTCCTCTCCGTCACCATCAATCAATCTCCTCGCCTCTTTCTCTCCCTGTCTGCCTCCTTCCTCTTCACCCCAACCACCAACACCCTCCTCCAGCTTCCTTCCCCAAGATTCGGCAAGGTCCGGACATCTCTCCATCGCCTCTCTTGCGAACGCCAAAAGAAGGTTCCTCTCGCTCGAGACAATCTCAACGAGCGATTCGAGACCTTGAAGGTGGTTGGCTTTTCGAATTCGAGACTTTCGAGCGGCGAGAGTGTTCTGACGACGTTTGGCTGCGATCGCGTCTTCAAGGGATTCTACTGGGACGTCGAGAGTAGATGTAGAGGCAGAGGCAGAGGCAGACGACGGTTCGGGATCCTCAGAGACGGAGACAGCGGCGGAAGAGTTGGTCTTGCGTTTTTTGGCGTTCAAAGTTTTAGTGGTTCGGTTCTCGAAAGCGGCAGGAATCCTCTTCTTGGACGTCGCACTAGGGGTAGCGTAAGAACGACTCTGAGTCGGAGCATCCATGCCGAGCAGCTGGTCTGCGACGACACCCTTCCTGTATCCTGTAGGGGCGGTCGATCGTCTGATAGGCTTAGCTGACGAAGTCGAGCCAGGAGTCGAGGCGGATGTGGAACCGACGGGAAGAGGATCGGTGTTCTGTCGGTGGACTTTTGGAGCTGAAGTGGAACCGTTGGGTGGAGGCATGGAGACGGAGTCGATGGGGAAGAGGGGCGCTGCTGGTGCGGTAGTCACGTCAAACTGGGACTGGACGTGCTGAGCTTGCTGCTGTTCTGCTTGAGGTTGAGGAAGGGGTTGGAAGAAGTTGAATGGACCAGCATCGGTGGGGATGGGCGCAGGTGCAGCCTTGTCGTTGGTAGGAGGGAAGAGAGGGAAGTCGTCGCCCAGAGGGTACCCGAAATCGAAGAAGTCTTGAGGTCGAACGGGACTAGACGGGAGTGAACAGGGTAAGGAGATTAGCGTCGGACGACGAGATCAGAACCAAATCAACAACACTCACGGACTGTCATCGATGATACCAGCCTCTGCCCCGGCTTCGCCAAACAAAGGGAAGAAATCACCTAGGTCTGGCGAGACGGAGAAGGAAGAAAGAGGCGAGTTGTCGAGATTCGGAGTTGGGTCGTAGGATGATCCCGAGAAGAAGTCGGAGAGGGAGGTAGGGTCGAGGCCATCGAAGAGATCTTGAGCTCCGCCTGGAGATGAAAAGATCAAACAAGGGTGAGCATCCGCAAACCGCAAAGGTGACAGATAGCGCAAAAGGAACGTACCGGCAGCAGTGGGTCCTGCAAGCGTCTCTTGAGCTGACATGTCCCCGAGAGGTAGGAAAACGGGAGATTGAGTCGAGGTCGAGGGGCCAGGAGCATTCTCAGCCTCGATGAAGGAGGCAAAGCCAAAAGCTTGGTTGATTTGCATGTCTGTGTTTTGATCTATAGTCTTTGACGGGTCGTCGCAGGAGCTAAGGGTGATGATAGGGTTGGAAGGAGCTGGTGGACGAGGTTGGTTTCGTTGACGAAGTTGTTGGTAAGCTGGATAGCTAGACGGGTGCGGGGGCAGCCGGAGGGAGGTTGTAGAGGGTGTGCTGAGAGGCGGTATGGATTTCTTGGAGACTTTTGGGGGAGGAGGGAGGCAGAATGGAAGGCCATGTTGGGCAAGGGTTTCAAGGGTTGTATGGGGGTTACTAAGGGCCGAAGCCGGGGGATTGTTGTTCAAGGACCTGTGGGAAGGAGAGGTCAAAGACGTCAGACGGGGCTGAAGGGTACGAGACCTGGAGAAGGTCGTCAAAGAACGTTGTAGAAGGAGGAAACTCGGTTTCGTTCCGAGATGAAGAGGGTCGAGTCACAGGCCGGACGAAATGAGACGTTCCCGGGTCTCAGAAACAGAGTTGGGAAGGCAGAGACGATGAGACTAACGCATCGCAAGGAGGTTTTTCTTCTGTCTGAAGAGTGGGTGGGTTTGCACGAAGGCGGTCACTAGGAGGGAGGAGGAACGAGCGAACGGAGGCAGAAGCGGGGAAAATTAGAGTGAAAATACAGATAATGAGCGATTGCAAATCGTAAAGGAGAATCCTTTCTCTTCACTCACTTTTCGAGAGACGGACGGGGAAGGGGTTGGTTCGCTTGATGTAGATTCGTGTAGAGAAGATTTAGAAGCCGAACTGTGACGACGATGGTACCAGCAAAGGGCGGAAGTCGGTGAGGAGCAAGGCCGGGCAAAAAGGGAAGCGGGAATTGGGATAAAAGGGGAATGGAAAGAGATGACACAAAAGGTTGAGGGAAACAAGAAGGTCGTCAGCATGATGGTTTATCAAGGGAACAGATAGTGTCGACAGTAGAGGACGAAAGAAAGGAGAATCTGCTGAGAGGTCGGAAAGGAAGAAGAGGGACGAGGGTAGAAGGGAGGGGAAAGAGAAGGACGATGGTCTCACCATCTTGATCAATATATGATTCGTGGTTTCGGTAATGGTTGATTGGGGGGGTTTCGAGGGGGTCAGAGCCGTCCTGGCTAGGGAGTGTAGAGCGCGAAGGGAGCTTGGGTTTGACCAAGCGACGGGAGACGGTGTGGGGATTGAAGTTGAGAGGACGAGGGGGTTCGCTCAATTTCGGCTTCATCGTCAATTCCTTCCCCCGCCCCCGCCCCCATCTCGCTCTATCACCGAACATGCCGACTCACGCTGACCTCTCACTTCCCAACCTGCCGACAGAAACATTGCTTGACATATCCAGCTACCTTGAACTGGATGATTTGCGGGCTGCACGCCTCACAAATCGGAGGATGAATGAGGTTAGTTGCTCTGCTTCCATCTCTCCGTCAACATCATACCTCTGCTCACGTTGTGCATCGATCCGATTTATGGATTGACGTTGCAGATCTTCTCATGCTTGGTTTTCCGTCATATCCAAGTCGACCTCACCTCCGAGCTCGTCCCGCTCACCGAGCTCTCTCTCACGCCGGACCTGATTCCTCATATCAAGTCAGCCAGCTTTCGCTTAGCCTTACACAAGGGTTAAATCGACTCACTCACGTCACCTACATTTCCTCTCTCGATCTCTCAATGGGTACGCCGTGACAGTTCAATCACGGTCACGGACTGTTCATCGACCTCAGCTTGGTCCATATTCGACATCGCTATCAACAGGCTCCCTTGTCTTCATACCTTGACTTTCGACTCGTGCTTTGAATCCCTTCATACCATACCCACCGACTTCGTCCTGTCAGCTCTCGATCATCCATCGCTCTCGACCTTCGACCGGCCATGGTGCCCCGAAGATCTCCTTTGTCTCACTATTCGACCTCGTTTACGTCAACACGTCCTTCAAATCCCCCTCATCGACTTTCGCCTTGATTTACAGGGAGATGACCAAGATGACCCAGACGACCCGAACCCTCGCTCTGGACTGGGAAGGTCCTTCCGGGATCTCTCTCAGCTCGCCAAGTCCCAAAATCTTGAGATCAAAGGCATCCATCTCATCTATCCAGCTCCATCCACATACAAGTACCCTATCGACCCAATACCATCCCTACGGTTTGCCGATTTCCCTCAACTCAAGAGGCTCCGGCTCAGCTTTAGCCGGTGGGACCGCACTCCTGGTGGTCTTCTTACCGTTGTCAGCGGCGATGGACTCTTCTTCAGCCGGCTGTTCTCGCAATTTCCCGCTATCGAAATGCTAGGCTTGTACCAACAATTCGATTACCCCAACGATGGATTTAATGGATTTCTGCTTCCTCTGACTGAATTCGCACAGATACCTGGACTGGAGGCGTTCGGAAAGGCGGAGATGGCCTCATGGCGTAAGATTGGGTGCTATGAGGCCTCGTTCGTCTTCAAGCTATCCACTACCCCGGATCAGAAAAGGCATCTGTGTGGTTTTCAGATTGAGGCAGATTGGGTGGATCACCGCCTTGGGTCTGGTTCAGATGGTCCAGATGTTGTTCGCCAAGAGCTTAGTTTAAGCCACATTCAAGCGCTTTGTCAATCATTCTCTACATTGAAGGACGTTAAGATCCACGGTTTCCAACTCGAGGTACGAGCCTGCACTACAACGCCCCTTCTTGTTTCGTGCTCTTTTTGCTTATGGCCTATGGTTTTGTATACACTACTCTTCCAGGATATGACAGTCTCGAGCCTCGCTTCGGCCTTCAGTCTCCTTCCTCAGCTTCAAAATCTCGATCTCGACTACCACGTGGACAGCTTCGACCGATCGGAACACTGCCTCGACGCAGACAATGCAATATGTTTTGACGAATACGACATGATTCAAGACGAGCTTCGCAAACTTGAAGCAACTCAAGATGCTCCTGAAACGGTCCTAAGATTCGACCATGAGCTCAGGACGATGTACACTATCTCCCCACACTTCACGGGTTTGCTGTTCAGAGAAACGGTCTTGCCAAAGTGGCAGAAGATGTGGGAGGAGCTCCTGGCAGCATCAAACTCGCTGCTCAGTCTTCAACAACGCGTGCACGTCAAAGAAGAAAGCCATTCAATCTTCTTGGAATGGAAGCTGCAATCGGGGTCCTCGGGGAGGTGGTTGAAGCTAGTCGAATCGATCGGGTTGGGTGATGATGACGTGGTTTGCGATTGCTTCCATCCCTCTCGTGCGAATCTCGAGGTGCTCTTAATTGCGATCAAACGGTTTGCAGACACCGAGCGTCTGGGCGGATACTTCGATCTAAAAATCGACTGGTCTGGTCAATGGTGGCAGCAACGTTATTTCCCTCTCCACGCTCTATCTTCACTCTATCTACCACAGACTCGATTCGATCCGACTCTTCTCGTCCCACCCAACATCTCTCATCAACTACGTTCACTTTGAACGACTCAAATCACGAATTGTGACACTCGTAACAGCACTTGCAAACAACCCCACTACGTTTGCTTCACAACTAATTGTCTGCCCACAATCTCACTCTACTCTCGATCTGCTCCTCATTCCACTCTCACCTGCTCTTCGTTATAATCTAGATCAACCTCTTGCACTACTCTCGCCATACCCGGTATCCACCTCATCCCAACTATGGCTCAGATCTCGACTGGACGATCACACTCGATTCTTGCTCGGGAGGATTGTTCTTCCTTGCATATTTCATCGCTAAAAGTCTTGCTGTTGTCGGAAGCGATTTTGTCAAACGCATACCGTCCTCTCTTGCCTTTTCCATCTTGCTTCTCTCAATTTAGTTCTTCCTTCTTGCTTCTTTCATCTTGCTCCTTCCGTCTTGTTTGCATGCCATTGTAACGACAATTGTCAGGCAGCTCACACAATGAAACATGATTCTTCGCGACACAATGAATGTCCTTGACGGCTGATCGTAAAACGACATACATTACAGTTGTTGGGTGGTCGTGGGATGGAACTTTGCTGCGAGATGATCTTATCTTGAGAAGAAGACACAAAACCTATGGAACGTAGAGGTGCATACCAATCCCAACAGATTTGGCTGGTCTGCGTGACCGCGAGATCATATGACGGGCGTCAGACACGAAGAAAGAAAGCCCTGACAAAAAAAACGGATTCCATGAGGCTTAACCTTTTGACCATCACTCGCCGTAGCTGCTACGACTCTCGTATTCAAACATTACAGCGCCGTAGACGTTCGCCTAGAATAAACTGACATCCACCTAGAAACATCTGTTCCTCCAGAGTCCCTCGTCATCGGCATCCTTCTCCATCACTTGCAACAGCTCGACCTCCCTCAGGTAGTCGACTCCCACCTCAGTCTTCTGCCATCTGCCGTCTCTCCGTTATCTCACACCGACCTCCTACCAATCGTGTAGGAAGCCACGACACTCATTGCCTACCAATTGCTCTGCTCTGATCACGCCCCCGCCGCCTCGACTTCCTTTTCCAGAAGCGCACTTGATGCGGCGTCTGACATCTCAGACAGCAGTGAGGTGTGCGCTCCCATTTACATTAACTAACACCATCGGTTGAAATTCTAGTTTGATTTTCCTGCTGCTTCGACTTCGTATGTCGGCTCTCTGCCAAACTTCGAGACCCTCTCACCAGGTCCATGACCGCATGCCTCCGCCCCGTAGCCAATCTATATCTATCCTTGAGTGAGACTCAAGGCCCGACGACGGAAAAGTTGGAACAGCTCGCGTTGAATCTACCGGATCGAGTCCTATCTGGGTTGGAACAAATCGAGGAACAGGAGATGAGCCTTGCCTCTCTTCGCGCCGAAGCCTCTCAACTACATCATCAAGTATCCAGTGTAGGTAGATGAAGTATCGTTCGGGCGTATCATATCCATTCACCGACTTGTCTGACAGGCTGCAATTGTCATCCATCTCCATCCAGCTCCATGCGAGCTTACTCTCCTCGCTCCCTCCACTTCTCGAGCTCATGACCTCTCGACATATCGACAAAACGAAACAAAAAAACATGAACTTCTCACTCAAACTCTTGAGACCCTCCTGCTCAAGCCCACCCTCCTCCCGATCCGTTCACATACCGCCCTCCTCGTGTTGAACCCTGCCCTGCCTGCCGCGCTCCGGAACTATCAACTCGCTATTGATCGGCGGATCTATCGATTTCAGACTACGGACCAAGAGCTCCAGAGCCGATTGGACGCTTACGAGGCTGCCGTTGGCTCTGGTGGTGGTGTCGGTCGAGGCGATCGAGCGGGAAAGGGTAGGTACGAGATGCTGCTCGAGAGGAAAGAGGATATGATGAAACCGAGGAAGAATGTCGCAAGGGACCTCAAGATGCTCAGGTGGAGAGCGGAAAGTTCGTGACTGAAAAGGAAACCAGGTCTGAAGCGAGGGTAAGGCAGGGTCTTTAACTTAAGAGTCAAAACAATCAATACTTTTGCTGACGACGACGCATGTCTGATCCTCCTTTCTACAGTAACACCACTGGGGTGACATAGGAGGTGAATTAACGGCCGACGTCACATAGAATCAAGAACAACAGCCCCCACTCGGTCGACCTCGGAATGTTGCAGGAAAAAGAAACCCCTTTTTCGGTCCGCTTTCCCCTGTCTCTCTCCTCTTCTCCCTTTCCCCCTCCAAACAACATCGGATCATCCCCTTGCCCTCGTTCCATAAGAGAGCTGGATGAAAACAACTTTGGCTTCTCTCCATCATCGACCATCTGCCTTCCTCTTCTTCTTCACTTCGCTCTTCGCTTTCACTCTTCCGCCCACTCTACCCTACACTTACCCTTAACCCTCACCAACCTTACGTTTACTTCAACAATGATCTTCCCAACCCTCTCCCTCATCGCCATGCTCCCTATCCTCGCTATGGCTGCTCCTGTTCCCTCTCCTGATGGTACAAGTTTTCTGTCTTGTCTGCTCTTGTCTCTACTCCCCGAGACTGAACGCACTTGCATCCTCTGATAATTCCTTTTCCCCAGGTGGGTCGGCATACACCGGTATCGGTGGTTCTGCCAACGGTGGCAAGTCGACCTCGGGTACTGGTCTCGGTGGCCTCGGTGGAGGTGGTCTTCTCGGTGGAGGTGGACGAAATGGGTGAGTTTTGAGACTATCTTTTGCCTGTTTCTCGTGCATCTTGAGCTTGGCGACACGATTTCCTAACGTCCTGCTCATCATTCGCTCGATGCATATAGCCTCCTCGGTCTCGACATCCTCAACTTTGACAGCAACAACGGCGGCAAAGGTGGTCAGGCCAACTCTGGGACTGCTGTCGCTGGCTCGGGTGGTTCCGGTTCGGGGTCTTGCACTGGAGGATCAGCGTACTCCGGTGCAGCTGGAAGCGCCAATGGTGGAGATTCAAACACTGGAGGGTGAGTCTGACTCTGTACCTGGCGATTGACCTTGAAGAGTTGGCTTCTCAATCTGTATTCGCTTGAATTGCTCACTATCAGAGGCCTCATCAACCTCAACATGCTCAACTTTGGTTGGTTGTCTTTCGGCTCTTCTTGCTCCTCGTTCTCCGTTGCTCCCCGCTTTCCAAAGCGACGCTGACTGATATATCGCTACTCTAATTCAATCATCGCCTTGACTCACAGGCTCCAACAATGGTGGAGATGGTGGAAGCGCGAGCTCAGGCACTGCTGTCGGCGGCTCGTGTTAGAGACTCCCTCTTCTTTCTGCTTCCTTCTCTTTCTCTTTCTTTCTTCTGGTGTCACCTCTCCCTCTCTGGTCGTCGGTGGTCTCTCGACAGGTCGAGCTCCACCCAAAACAATTCGCTTCCCTCCACACTCCCTCGCTCGCTTTGCTCTTTTCCGCTTTTCCCTGGCTCTAACCACCTCATCTTCAGCAGGAGGGTGCTTAGTGATGTATCCATGTCCTATTAATTTTTTCTACGTAGCTAACGTTCTCGAAATCGTATCGAGAGAAAAGGGCTACGAGATCCCCACCCGATCAGACGCGACGGTCACTCAACATTTCCTCTCATTTCGCGTCACCTTCTCATCCTCTTGGTGGCGATCCTCGCTGATATCTCCCTTACACCAGCCTCTTTACGATCAGTTCTGCTCATCCATAGAATCTCGTCCAAAGACAACTCTCAAAACAACATACCCCACGCCGGCCTCGTTTCTTCCCCCCTGTCGAACGGGAAATCCCTTCTGACCGACTTTTCTCCTGTCTACCCCGCATGACGCTTTCGATTGAAAGTCGTTGGAATCATGAGATGTCATGATTTGCCCCGAAGTGGATCTGGCTCCCCCCCCCCCCCCCAAAAAAAAAAAAACAAAGCTTACCCCCAATCTTCTCCTTCCACCCATTTCACCAACCCCCTATTCACAGATCACTCTCACCCACATATCATCTCAGCAACATGTCCCCTTCTACTGTCCCTGTCACTTCTCACACCAACCAACACTTGTCGTCGACTGACCAGAAGCATCACCATTCAGACGCAGGTACGCCCAGTCTCTTGCACGTCTTCTCTGCATCTACATTTCTCAATCCCTATCACTTACCCAATCCTGTTGTACAAATACCCCCAGTTTCAGCCACTCCACCATCTGGAGTGGCCAACGCACGATCGCACGGGATTCCCGCTTCTGCCAACGGGACCGAACCTAACGGCGGTGTTTCGTCCGAGATCACGGCTCACCTTCGAGGGGATACCAATAACAAATTCCGAGCTGATGGAGTCGAGCGTAACTATGCTGCTCCTGTTACTAAGGAGCATATGATCCGGCACGAGAATGTTCAGACTGCCGAGGCGATTGATCGGTTCGTCTTTTCTTCCTCTTTCCCCAACGAAAGGACCAAAACTGATCTATCTCATTCTGACTTTTTATATTGATGCTTAACATCTTCTCATCCATCCAGAGAGAGACATCTCCATCATCATCAGCACCGAGTTCAGCCCGTTGCGGCCAAAGAGACTCTCGCCACCCAACACGAGACAAACGTACTGCCACAGGTCATTCGAGAGCAGCGACAAAACCTCCCTGATGAGCACCAGCAGAAGCTGTATGCTCAGCAGAATCAGGTAAATATTACGTCATGCACTTGATCGTCTCAGTCTATCGTTGGCGTAGATCTAACAGGCCGTTCTTTTTCACCGCTCAGTTCCGCGACTCAACTGTCGTCGACTCCACCGAGGAGACTACCGAGGACATCGGTCCTTCTTCCGTGAATGAGCACACCCTTCATCATGTACACGAGTACGTGCAACCAGTTATCGAGAAGGAAGTTCACGCAAAGAAAATCATCCACACTGTCCTGCCGATTCATGAGAAGATCGAGACCCCAATCGTTCATGAGACGTTAGTGATTTCTCTCATCGCTTCAACTCTATGCTCGATCAATCAACTGACGATTTGCGAGTCTTTGATCCGACCCTGTCTCTTTCAGTACCACTCTTTCCACGGTCTCAATGGACGAGTTCGCCAAGGGAGTAGGCTCGACCACTGTCGGAGGTCATCACCATGACGATTCTTCTCATCATTTTACCTCATACAACGGACCTGCTCGAGAAGATCACGTCAAATCTTCTCATGTCACTTCGGAGGCCTCTTCTGGTTCGTCTTTCCTCCTTTCCCCCTATATCTTTTCCTCTCAGTTCCGGTCAAGATGAAGAGATACTAGTTCTCTTCGGCTTAACCTTCTTTCACCCTGTTCATCTTGAACTACCACCCTGGCGCAGATCATTCAGCTCGAACGGACCTCAATCAAACTTCTCCTTTGTTCGATTCTACGATCGTCACTTCGGACAACGCAACCCCAACACACACTACTGGCACGGACCGAGTCTAGTTTCGCGTTAGACTTTGATTCCTTTTCCCTCCTCCTTCACCTGATGGTGCTCTGTTTTTCTTTTCTTCTCCTTTCCTTTGTCCCGTTTCGAATCTCCTTTCCTCTCCTCCTCATTTCATCCTACTTGTCTTGTCCCCAATTTGAGATGTAGCATACTTCAAATGTCAGTATACAAAAAAAAAAAAAAAAAACAMACACACACACATACACACACGACAAAACGGAAAAGATCAACAAGCCCCAACCGAAAGGAACGAATCCATCTCAAGAGGATGAAGAAGAGATAGGAACTTGAGCGCGAGCGGAAGTCTCACACGCATATGTACTGAGCAAAACATCGAAGGAATTGGTAGGCCGTGGATGTTTAAGATGCACATTGGAAAACAGTCGAATTGAAATCCGAAACGTGAAGCTTTGATTGAGACAGCAAGAAGAAAAAACGATCAAGACGTGTATGTTAGAGAGGAAATGGGTGGGGGGGGGAGAAAGCAAATAAGGATGCAAACGAAAGAACCAAACAGGAAGAAATAAAGGAAGGGTAGAAAGAACAGCCATCATGGACGACGGTAGCTGACTAGTCAAGGAGAGGAAATCCAAAGGGAGATGAGAGAGGAGAAGTAAGACGACATAGACCGAAAAAAAAACTCATTAACGCACACACATACATGCATACATACGAGACGCACTCCCCTCGCAAGGCCTTCGATCAGATTTCAAACGTCAATCTCTGTTCCCTCACTGTTAGCGACGAGATTTGGAACGGCCGTCAGAGGCGTCTGAGGGTGTTGGTGTTGTTGCTGACCCATACCGCTACCACTCCCACTCCCACTTCCTAGAGGAGTCGTAGACAACGGTGTGCCGGTACCGTTTGATCCAGAAAGATTCGAGCTAGTGTTGGGAGTATTGTTGCCGCTCGGTATCCTACCAATGTACCAAGATGGGACCTGAGAAGAATTAGAAGAAGAAACAGAGAGGTAAGCTTGGTTCATCCTCTGGTTGAGAAAGCAACGATCCATGCAAGGTCGATCCCACAAAAGAATCAAACGCAAACTCACCCAACCCCTCTCTCCCCTCTCACTGACTGCATAACTCCAATGGATGTATCGCTTGAATACCTTCAGTTTCTCGTCCTTTACGAGCGACATCTCGTCCTCTGCCTGACCTGCGAAGTCCATGAGCGCTATTCCAGGGTAACCTGGTGATATGATCGAGGGAAGGGGAACTCGTCCTATCGACCCTGAATTGGTGGTGTTGGTCGGAATGGTGACGGATGACGATGATGGCGAAGGTGAGGAGCTTGAGATAGGAGTGGGATCGGAGGAGGACTGTGGGATCCTCGGACCAGGTGGAAGATTACATTCGAGGAGACAACCGGCTGGAACCCAACCTGCTTGAGATGAATCATGTTCAATAAGTCCTGCGCAAGGTGAAAGACAAGGGAAAAGGAACAAAGAGTTAGCCAGTACGCTGACGGGTGGTTGAGATGGATAGTGGGCCAGAGAGATCGAGAGAGGTCGAGAGAATACGGGAAACGTTCATTACCTTGACCTGTGGGATCTCTTTGAACAACCCACCATCCCTTGGCTTTGGAGAGGATGATGAACGTGTCGTCTCTATCCGTCCAAGGAGGTTTGAGCCGCGGAAGCAAGGGCAGACCGGTCAACCTTCGCATTTCGCAAGGATGAGGTTGTGGAAGTGACCACTCACACGCCAACATCAAATTCGTCTTCTCTCTCCGCAAAATACGGGTAGATAGAGATCGCAAAGTTCGTTTCGTTCGAGGCCATCTTTGTCGCTTGTCCTCCTCCGCCACCGTCATCGACTCCACCTCCTGTTCCTACATTGGTGACTCTCGTCTTGCCCGTCACCTTGTCCCCGGTTTCCTCGTTCCCATTAGCTTCTGATGTTAGACCGGTCACATCCGCCCCAGGCGTTGATCCCAATGTTTTTTCGTTCACGTCGCCTGAAGCATGCTGTTGTCGTCGTCGAGCTTGAGTGCTTCTAGTATAACTTGGCGCCGACGGATGGGGATTCGATGACGACGTCGAAGAAGGTGATGGCAAGGCAGCTGCCGAGATGGAAGCGTTCAAATTGGGCTCAGTGCTGGGATTTGGATTGGATGGACTCGAAATTTGGTTGGCATGATTGCTGGGAGTGAGTATCGAAGCCGTTGGGGGAGGAGATGTGATGGAACTTGGGTGAAGAGTGGTTGATGACAATTTGGCGGCTTGCTTATTCTGAGCGATGGCAATAGGAGACTTGATGTCTCGCTGAACGCATGCAGTCACGCACGGATTATGGTCGTCAGCCTAGCGTGACGACGAGGAGACGAAACAATGATGAAGGAAGAGAGAGAGAGAGAGAGGGGCTAAGCTGGAACGAACGATATGTCGAAGCATGAATACGGGCGCTTGATTGGATTCCTTGAGCTTTTGGAAGAGCAGCAGAGGTTTTTCGTCATAAGATAAACACCGCTCAGTTCCAGTGCTGGTACCTATCAAATGGCGAAGACGTTGAAAGGGGGATGCAAGGTCGTCAGTTGATGACTGATACGACTTGGGATACGCTACTCGATCGTTCGAGATTATTGCGAATCTACTCACTTGAACTGCCGTAACAGATGAACAGGGCGTACATCCTCCAATCATCGATGATCTTGTATTTCTTAAGAGCTGCAGGGAGTACCTTCCAACATGGGTCGTCCAGCGAGACCCTGAACCTCTGCGGGTTATCTGCACTCCCCTTCTCGCGTGAGGAGGGCGAGGATGAGGATTTGGCATGTGACGTTGTTGAGGACGAGACCTCAAGGGAAGAAGGCATCAGAGTAGAAGTCGACCCCTTTGGTGCAGTACGTGGCTTGACGGAAGTCGAGGACGAGAGAGCAGGCGGTGAAGTTGCGGAGCTGGACGGTGCGGCAACTGGCAGCTTGCTCGATGTCGATTGTGTTGAAAGAGGAAGAGGGATTGGTTGAGACGGAGGAGCACTGGAAGGGGACGTCGCTGATGGGGGTAACGAAGCAGTTTGGATGGGCGCAGGTGATGAGGATGAGATGGTGGTGAGCTGAGAGGCAGAAACGAAGCGAGTCATGGGAGGTGGTTTAGGTGGGCTGATCGAAGGGGCGTTGCTGGCATTGAGCTGAGGTGCGAAGCTGACTGGAGGATGACTGGAGTTACAAGTGCTGCTAGTGTTGCTCAAGGTCGAAGCTAGGTAGGAGGAAGGAGGCGTCGGTGGAATCGATCCGAGAGTCTCAGTGAAGGTGGGCAAGTGTAGATTACGACGCGACGGGGACTGTTTGTTGAGGGATTGTGATCTACCGAGCTTTTTTGGCGGTGAAGGCGAGGTCTGAGATCCAAGGCCGTCAGGGATTGATCAGTTTTTGGATAGCAACATAGACGCTTTTGAGAGGCTGCTTGAACGCACGTGAATATCCATCTCCTTCTGACCCCCATGCGGGCTCGATCTCGGACCTAAGCCTGCGATTGAGGCTAACGCTGGAAGAGAGGAGGAGGAAGCGTTGTTCGCTGCGACGTCCGACGAGATGGACGGCAGAGCGGTCTGCTCGGCTGATGTGGGCTGAGTTGGAGAGCGAAGGTGGCGGCTCAAATTTGCCCACTTGAAAGAAGGTTGTTTTCTGAGCGGTTGTGAGGGCTCAGCTGTACTTGATTGAGGGTGTGATTGCTTCACAAGTGAGGAAATGCGAGCAGAAGGCAAAAGACGGCACGGAATGAATCGTATACACGAACGTTTCGTCAGCTCCTGTGATATTTTTCGGGGAAGGATAACCCGAGTGACTCGATACAAGAGTGAGACGCAGGACATAGACGGACAGCTCTAGAGATGGCTCGCTGAGCAGAGTTGAGCTCGTCCTGATGCAGGTGGAAAGCCTCGACCAATTTGTCGTATTCGCTCTCGAGATGGTGTATCCTCTGGCCTATTACGGTCGAGCCGAGCGTCGGGAGGGCCAGTCACCACGGAGAGAGTGGCAGGAGGAAGGAAGAAGTAAAGGTTGAGTCGACGCGTTTCGCTCATCCGCAGCCCGTTTGTCGTGAAGACGTACCTTGTTCTGCGATGGTCTCCCAGATACGCTCTGAATCTCCCATCTGATTGCTGCCATGGTCGGAAAGCTTGGGAACGAAAGAGGAAGCAGAATGCGAGGATTCTAGTTCGATCGGCTCTTCGGCTGTCGAAAAACAAGTCGGAAATCAAGCAAAGGGAGAACAAGGCAGGTCAACACTGAGCGCTACACACCCATCAGATTGGCAAGGAAGCCATTGTGTTGGAGACACATGGAGTTGGATAGAGAAGGCACGATTGGGACGAACGAGCAGGTAGCCAGGATCCATCCTCGAACGGCAGGTCCTGATCTAACTTGAGGCGGTAGACCATCTTGAGGATACCCAATCGATGGCCAAGACTAGTGATGCCAAGTTCCCTCATATCTTCTGAGGAGAGAAGTGCGAGGACATCCCCGGTGATTCCATGCTCTGCGACGATAGCGGGTCCGTTGAGGGAAGACGGCCAAGGAAGAAGAAGGGGCAGGAAAGAGGGGAAGCAAGATGGATGGTTTGAGCCAAGCGATGGTGTATCTGGTCGAATACTAAGATGGGTCAATACTACTGACGCTTGATAGCATCTCGATGGGACGAGAAGCCAATCCTGTCAAGCCAGGCGCACACGAGGTCCTCGTCCCAGTCGAGGAGGCTCCCCGGGGTATCGGGATTGGGAAGCTCCATCGATTTTGTCGGGTTTTGATTTTGGGCTTGATTTGGTCGAGTTCGATATTGGAATAGAAATGTGTCCGCGGACGGGATATCTGAGTTGGTAGTGTGGGCTGGCAGGGGACCTGGAGGTTATGATTTCGTGCGAGTGTTTCGCTGAGTTTCCCCGGTTCGCCCAGCTTTCCTTTCACTCCTACACGCCCAACCAACTCCAACCACAACGACACCACAATGGCTCCCCTCTCAGAGGTCATCCTCACCTCTTCATCCTCATCCCCTACAGCATCAGGTTCAACCACCCTTCACGACTACACCACCTCCCTCCTCCTCTCGACAATCAAACCTTCCTCACCAGGTCCAAATTCCACAGCTTACACCCAGACAGCTCATGGCTCCGGAGGTATATGTGTCACCGTCCAAGAGTCAAAGCCTATCTTAGGTGTCTGGGCATGGCAAAAGGTGCGATATCAATCACAGTCACCCCAACGACGAATAATTCGTTCCTTGCTACGAATCCGACTTCTCGACTTGTTCCCATCGGTCTACGTACTGACGAATCCATTCCATCTGCACCTCTCCGAAATCTACAGGACCAAATACATCAGAAGATGACGTTGCCAGAGAGGTTGTCGTGCTTCACTATTTCACCCTCGGGCGTCTACTGTGCCGGAGGGACTCAGACGGGTCATATCTACCTTTGGGAGGTGAGTCTTTATGCTACGATGTCAGGATGTTTGGCTCTTGTACCCTGTGGTATCACTTTCCTGGGTCTCGTGATTAAGAGTAGACAGACGACACCGCATGGAGTGCAAGAAGCGACCACGCTCAATCCCTCAATCCCCTGCTTTACTTGCATCAGGTTTCGTCTGGTCTGCTTTTCAACTCATTCGATGCTCACTACCGTCGGATCAACATCCTAAAGTTTACGTCTGATGGTTTGGGTCTGATCTCTGGGAGTGACGATTCGGGTGTGAGCGTTTGGAGTCTCGCCAGGTTTGTCTTCCTTCTCCTTCCACTCACATCCCTCCTCTTTCTCGTTACTGCTACTTTGTCCGATTGAAGCTTCACCATTCTAACCAGATGAGCTAATTCTCTACTCGAACTGATGCTTTGCGATGTGGTTTTGACGATATCATCACCGACACCTTCATATTCCCTCGGATTCTCAGTCTGGTCTCGAACGATCTTCAAAAAGAAATTCCAACGGCATACTGCAATCTTTCAGATCATACTCTGCCAATAACTGATATTCAGATTGGTGTTGGGTCCTTTCCTAATGCCTGTCGCGTCTTGACTGCAAGCGTTGATCACACCGTCAAGGTGCGCGTTCGGATCACCGACACTTGATCCCCCCAGACGTTGCCGGGCTGGTACTCACTCTTCATCCCTGCTTTCGTGGTCACGTCAGTTGTGGCAATTGACCTCTCCTCCAACCCTTCTCTCGACCTACTACCTTCCCTCTCCGCCGACATCGATCGCATTCGACAACCTTGAGCGCGCATTCTACGCCTCAGCTGGCAAGGAAGTCTATGCCGTCAAATTGTACGAAAAGCGATGGGGAGAAGATCTCGTCCCTGGAGAAGACGGATCGCAAGAGGGAACAGAGGCGGCCTACGCGGCAGGATCGAAGGGCAAGGGTAAATCGACAGCTGGAGGTGGCAAGATCAGGGCTAGGGGTGGAGGTGGCGCAGGAGAAGTGATTCGGATTGAACGAGGGGAGGAAGGTCAGATCACTCTGAACGAAACCATCACTTCGATCTCTCTCTCCCTTTCGTCGTCTACCCTTCTCCTCGGTACCACAATCGGTCAAATCCAGATCCATGCCCTACCCTCTCTTCAACACCTTCGCACCCTATCGCCTGCTGCTCACAAAGGATGTCCCATCACTCACCTATCGACGCTCATTAAGCCCGTTGATCTCCACGGACACGTTACTTTGGGAGGTGGTTCGGCTGGAGCGGGTGGAGGTGGTGCGGGGGGTGGAGATGGAGATGACAAGTGGCCAGTAAAGAGTTTCGGTCAGCTGGAGAGGCTGAGAGTCGGGAGAGGGGAGAGGGAGAAGCACGAGGTATTGGTGAACGTTGGAGAGGAAGAGGACGTGAGTTTGTCTCCCTTTTTTCCCATGCCAAGCTCTGCTGGCCGATTTTGCTGACTATTCGGTCTCACATACGACTCGGCATCCTGACATTATGTTGCCTCTCCCCTGCTCCTTCGTTCCAGATCTTCAACCTATTGCCATCGCTTTCGACTTCGAATAGGTCGTCGTCATCGGCCTCTCTTCTTCCTCTAGCCACACCTTCCTTATCGCTAGCCACTCCAGCAGGCTCATCTGCCATTGAGGCTGAAGCGTCTCGGGTGCCCTCCCTCGAGGCTGAGATTGTCAAGTTGAAAGCGGACTTGGCGAAAGCAAAGGCTTTGAACGACAAGATGTGGGAGGGCATGGTGGGTGGCGTGCTTGGTGGAGGAGAAGCAGGGAAGGCGAGTGGCGGGAAAAGTAGAGGAGCTGTAGGCGGCGGAAAAAGGAGAAGATGAAGATGAAGATGCCAACCGAACCCAAAGAGAAAAAAATGAAAAAGATGAAGATGCCAATCGAACCTAAGGAAAACGAGAAAGAAAAAAAAGAATTGAACCTTCCCTCTTGCGCCGTCTTCCGTCCGAAATCCCGTGCCTTGCCCCAAATTCCGATCACCCACCCCACCCACTCCCTTCCTCCAGTTCCATTCCCAACATCGTCATCATGAAGCGCTCCATCCCGAGAAGAATTCCAACCCTCTCACCCAACGCTCCAAGATGTCGAATCACCCTTACCTCCTCGAGTCTCCAATCTTCTACCACCACCCGACCTTCTTTCGGACCCTCTCTCGCCGCTCCCTCTTACTCGAGTTTTAAATCTTTCTCGACTACTCGACCTCGAGCCGACAACGAAGCCCCTCGATCTCCTTTTGCAGTCTTCGTCGAGACGCTCAAGGGAGAGATTGAAAAGAATCGAGACCTTCAGGAGAACGTCAAACAGCTTCAGGGTGATGTCGGCAAGATGCAGGATTCGGAGCAGATGAAGAAGGCCAAGGAGTTGTACGAGAAGGCTAGGGTCAGTACTTGATACTTCCTCAACCAGTCTACGCATGATGTGGAGGACGATGGGAGAGGAACCCTTTCCTCCGAGTTGAGGGACTCGTGTTCTTTCTCGGCTGAGAGCCCATGCTGAAATCGACCACCCCATTGCTTTCATCTCTCCAACGATGTATCCAAACAGATCACCACCATATTACGCGAGAACCCCAAGCTCCAAGCTGCGGCTGACGAGATGAAGAGATCGGGTGTCAAGGTGTCGGAAGCCGTTGCAGAGGCTCTCAAGCAGGTCGAGGAGAGTGCTTTCCTTCGTGGCGTGAGTCGACTTTTTACCTATCCGGTTTTGGATCTCGAGCCTATGTCCTTATGTAGGACAGCTTCCTCGACGGATCTCTGGTCGTCGTGAAACGGGACCTTGGGTTGTCCTTTTCGTTCTCCCATCCTAACGCTTGTTCGCTTTCTGTCGTTCTCTCCTTGCCATCTCTTTTTGCCCACTGGTACCCGTACTGGATCTCTTTCCTTTTTACCTTCTGCCCTTACCCCTCCCCTGCTGCAGCTCAACAAAACTCGTGACGCCGTTTCCTCTTCCGTCGCCGCTGCCACCGCCCCTGTCCGAAACACTGAAGCTTACCGGGTCCTCGCCGAGTCGGTATCAGAAGTGTTTGATGACTCTGGTGCCTTGAGATACGGTGGATACGCCGAGAAGGAAGCAAGGAGGAAGAAGCGTCAGGCGAGACTCGAAAAGCTCGGTCGAATGGGCATGGGTGTCGGTTCGAGGGTAAAGGCTAACGACGAGTGAGTGTTTAGGTTTGCCAATCATCATTTCTGTTCTATCCACTCTGCTATCCCGGGAGTAACGCCCAAATCCGAGCCATCCTCACCTCTGACGTTCCAATCATCCGTTGCTTCCCTAGAGCCGGTGCCGCGCTTGTTCTGTCGAAAGAAGCCTCAAAGCCTCCCTCTCGTTGGGAAACCATGAAGCAAACCTCCCCTCTCTTCCAAAAAGCTGCTGAGCTTCGAGAAGCATATGACGAGTCCGAGTCGCCCGTCATTTCCAAAGTTCGAGCCGTGACAGAATGGTTCGGATCTTTCTCAGAGGAGAATGAGATGGCTCAGGTGACGAGGAGGATGAGGTACTTGGACCCAAGCTTCGAGGTTGAAGGGTTTGCAAAGGACTTGAGGGAGTACATCATCCCAGAAGTCTTGGACGCTTACTTGATGGCAGACAAGGAAGCATTGAAGGCTTGGTGCGGCGAGGCTGTAAGTGACTCTGGTTGCATTTCCGGTTCTCTTGTCATGTCTGTTCGATCCACTAAGCTGTAATCATTTTTTTTTCTCATCGTCCAGGCCTACTCGATGCTCTGGGCTACCATGGAGCAGTACCGGAAGCAAGGCCTCCAGTCAGAGTCGAGAGTCGTTGACATCAATCATGTCGATGTTCGTCTTTCTTTTTCTTCGTCTTATTCTCTTCTACCCTGGTCATGTCATGCTCGGGCTAATCAGCTCATACATTGCTCGTCCTCCAATCTATCTGAAAATACTATACCGTTAGGTCACGACCGGCAAGATGCTCGAAAATGACGTTCCCGTCTTCCTAGTGTCGTTCGCCACGCAGGAGATCCTGACTTTCCGACACATCAAAACGGGAGAGATCATGGTCGGTAAATCCAACAAGGTCGAGGGTGTTCGATATGCTGCCGTCTTTACCAGAGTCGAAGAGGAGCTTGAGGATGAGGTCACCGGTGGTTGGAAACTGTTGGAGGTGAGTTTTGATCCCTTCTTATCGTGGTGTCTGCTTCGGTCTTTTTCTTAGAATCCGGGTCGTTACAGATGAAGAACGGAAACGCTGACATTGAGTATCTCTTGCCGCTTGTTTCCTTGCAGATGGCAAGGAGGGGTAACGATCTTTAGAATGTTCGATGACATATGCACACACATACACATACTTTCACGATATTTATTGTGAATCTCCAAGACACTAACCAGTATCTCCTTAGCGGGGGGGCGGATGTCCCGATCTTGACTGAAGGACAATAGCCCCTTTTGCTTTCAAGCCCCCTTGCCCAAACCAGCGCAGTGACGTCGTCACCTCCTCAAACGTACCTGCACTCAACACGCAGAAGCAATTCGGGGCCGTCGTGAGGACGAACAAGCCTCCTCGCGGTGGGGTCCCATGCAGTCGATGAAAACCTCTTTCTCTCCCTCCTCCATTTAACCCACAACCAACTTCTTTGACTTTCCTTCAATCCGTTCACTCCTCCCTTTCTTTCGTCTCCTACCTCCGTTTGAATCACTTTTTGTAGTCGTTCGTTGATCGAACCAAAGACTATCGATCTCATCCTTCCTTCGTGGCCTCTCGCTTGCTTGCAACGACACTCTTGCCAAATTAGCCTTCCCCTTCCTTCGATATCCCTCGGTCCACGCCTTTCTCACTCCTTCATAACCCGCCTCGTCGCGATCCCTACCTCACGCCTCATCAACGATGCGAACCCCTAGTCAAGCTTCATCTTCGTCTCATCATCGACGTTCCTTCCGTTTTACCTCGTTCAATACCTTCTTCACTATGACCACTCTCCTGGTCTCACCACTCTCCACCTGCGCTCTTCCCTCCTCCAACTCATCGACAGCTCCAATGATTCACCTCGCCTCGATTCCATCATCGACTCCTCAAGCCCCGCTCTCGTCATCTCCAGTTTTTGTCCCAGACGTCATCAATCCAATCTACGCCGCCGTTGACTTGGCATCTTCAAACCAGATGGTCAACATGAAGAGTTGGAGCTCATGCTCGCAAACTGGGCAAGGTGTGGATGAAGCCATCCAATCGATTCGCTTTGGACCTTGCGAGGGAGGGGAAGGAGACGATGGCAACGGATGTGAAGTGATTAGTGGTCGGTGAGTTGACAAGATGTCTTCGATCATGATCTCATGCATGATACGAGCGAAATAGATGGCTCAAGCCCCCCCCCCCCCCCCCTTTTTTTTTGCTCACCCTATCCCCTTACCCCTCATCGTGTCCTTTCGAACCCATCTCACTCCGATCATTTTTTTTTTTGTTCGTTCGTCTAGAGACTATACCATCGAGATCATCTACCGGCCTAATCCCTCATCAGTCTCTTCTGATGGGGGTAAAGATGATTATCCTCGTTCTAGCGTGTCAGCGGCTTACATCGCTCCAAAGGAAGCTGGTCCTTATCCTGTGAGTCTGCTCGTTTTACATCTCAACTTTCTTTCTTCTTCACCTTCAACCTCGTCACTATGTAGATCGTGAATCCCCCCTCATCCACACTTACTCATCCGGTTCTCTTTCCTCTTCCAATTAACCTTCCCTTTCTTTCGACTTTCCATCCAAATCTTATGTTCTTTCTTTCCTGCATTCAGGGTCAATCCTTTTCAGGATGTTCCTACACATCTTGTCCCATCTCATCAGCCTCACTTCAGACATACACCTATCCGTTCCACACTTTCCCCTCTCTTCCATTCACAGCGTTGACGCTCAACCTCACGAGTTCCCTCACTGGACCCTCAATCTTTTGCGGGATCGTACCCGTTCAGTGGAAGAACGCGACGTCATCTGATCTAGGTGGTGGAGCTGATATAGGGGCAGGTGATGGAGGAGGAGGAGGAGGAGGAGGCGATTTAACGGGTGGGTTCTGGAAGGGTGGAGGTGGATTGGAAAACATGAAGCAAGCGATGGTCAAGGCTAACTTAAATTTCAAGCGGGATGACGACAAAGGTAACGATGGAAACGTTGATAGACAAAACCAAAGGGATGGGGCAGATGGTGAGGACGACGATGTCTGGCAGAGACCGACGGAAGAGAAGAAGCACGCCATCAATCGACGAGCTTCTTCTCCTTTACCCAAGTTCGTCGTCGTCGAACGACGTCGAGGAAGAGGAGGAGGGAACGAAAAGAGGGAAAGGAGAAGTCAAAGGCGTGGCACGACTGGATCCGAGAACGGAAGGATTCAAGGCGGTAATGATAGAAAAGGTTCAAGTACCAGATCTAGGTCGGGTAGGCTTCTTGCGGGGTTGAAACCAAAGTGGTAGGGGTACGAAGCCCTCTCCAGAGGTTTCCTTGCTCGGTCGTTCCTATGGCCTTGAAGAACTCCGAGCCAGAGGATGAACCAAGGGAGACAGAAGGAAGCAGCAGGCTGGGATCCTTTCGTCTTCTTCTTTTCGTCGCTTTCACATATAGTTTTTTTTTCCCTTTTTTTTTTGTCTCCTTTCTCTTTAGATCACCTCACTATCCATATTGGCCTTTAGGATCCTCCAACCTCGCTCATTTCTGTAACCATCCTGCGCTTCTTCTCCCATCTCTCCCGATTTTATTTTCCTTCTCATCTCATCTCTCACTCTATCTCGCCCCTTTGGGTACCTACCTATATCATGGAACCATTCTTTCCCCACTTATCGATCAAGATCCTTTCAAAACCCTTCGCCGAGACTTCCCTCGACAACAACGAAGGAAGAGTCGTCTGTTCATCTTTTGAAAGAAAGCGTGAAATATAGGTGAGGACAAGAAGATGTAAACAAAAACCCAATCGAGAGACAAGGAGAGAGAGAAGGGAAAGATTAAGTCCATCGATTGAGATGCACGATTGACGAGGACGAGTGAATGTAAGGAGGAAGAGAGGACCAAGAGGTAGTGAAGGAAGACAACGAATTGTAGGGTGTAAAATCGAGAGGGATCGTAGACTTTTTTTTCTTTTTTTTTTCTGTTAGACGACACCGGATCGCTTTCGAATAGCGTTGATGATGCGATCGATACCTGCGGCGTCTCCGGTAACGACATCATCAGAGTGTAGGCCGTCCATCTCGATACCACAATCCTGTCAGCGATGAGTCACAGAGATTGTGCGTGTCAGGATCATCGACTGAGATAAAAGAAACTGAGTGAGGCCGACAGAGAGAAACAACGTACGATGAAAAAATCAAAGGCTCGGATGAGAAGATCTTCGTGTTCCTGCTTCGACTTGACGACGAAAGCCGATAGTGGAATCCCGGAATCCTCATGCATCAAGTTCTCGACGAGTCGGACCCTATTGTGTGGTTTTATTCATGTTCGGAAGAAGAAAGTTGATTAGACGCGGATTTTCCATCACGCAGAGGCGAGAGAGTAAGAACCAAAGCAAGAGAATAGGCTTACAACGCAAGACCCGACCTGAAGCTCTCTGGATTCGTTTCGACCTTTGGGAATCCTGCGGGCAGATGACGATTGACAAATGCAATGTTCTCCTCATTCCCTCCTCCCCTCGGACCCTCGTTCGTTGTCGACATCTTCGGCGCTGTTGAAGCGAGACTTGGAATGTTGGGTCCAGAGGGTCTCCTCATCTCTCTCGACGGTCGAGGTGGTTGAGAGAACGATCCGTTCCTAGAGGATGGGCTTTGGTGAGCGATCGTCGGGCCGAAAGATTCTCTTCGAGGACTACTGGACTGAGTGATGGAGCTATTCAGGATGGTCGGAGAGTGGGCTGAATTGGCCATGGTCGGAGAAGTTGGCATAGTGGGTGAGGACGGTGCTGATGAAGTTGAATCGCCTTGGCCGAGGCCCATCTGGAGTGCGTGAATCAGAAGCAGAAGGGCGACGACGTGAGTAGGGCAAGGGCGATGGCAAGTGATCTCTGAAAGATCCGTGCTCACCAAGACACTTGCGTCTCTGGCAGTGAGCTGGTTCGGGTTCTCCCTTCGAGATGCCCTTTGAGCCGCGGCTCGTTGGGTTGGCGAAGGTGGTCGAGGAGCTGGACTCATTGATTGAGCTTCCTTCAGCGTCATCGTCGGAATGTTGCATGACGAGACGACGGGAGCTGATGGAGAGGGGGGAGTACGGATGGTAAGTGACTGTACCCAGAAGCCGTGGCCATGCGTGTGATCGACTCACTACTGTAATCCCTCGAGATCGTAGCCTTCATCAACGCCTTCATCCAATCCCTCACGAGTCCCGGCTCCTGCAAGCTGAATGAATGAGGTGCCTCTCGATCGTGGACGATTTTGAAGCCGTAGTTGCCTGGGTTAGCGTTCTCGTCGGCCAATACCTTGTATCCTTGCATGTGAATGTATCCCTTAAACTTGGCGTCCTGGAGAGAGAGGGGAAGAGGTAATGGTGGATCGCAAATTATGAAGAGCGTTTATTGGCATCATAAAAAGACGATAGTCAGAACGACGGATCTAGGTAGACTCTCCGATACCGGAAGGAGCCAAAGAGCGATAGATGGCAAGGAACCCACGTTCTCCGACTTGAGATAATACAAGTGTGGGCCCGAGAGGACGCAGTATCTCAGTTTCCAGGAATTGTACCTCTCTCCTTTCTTCCTCAGATAACCAGCAAAGTCAGGTTTTGGGATCCTATCTAGCGCTCTCCTAGCAGAGGCGTCGCCTCCTCCACTTGCGGCTGGGAGTCCTGGCGATTTCGGCGAGAGCGTGTTGGCGTCGGCGACAGACATTCGTTTGTTGAGGACGGTACCTGCTTGATCAGCTCCTGGCTTGGAAGCTCGTCGGAACGAAGAAATCCCTCCTCCCGCCGTCGAGGGTGAGGCGGACGACTTGGACCCTCGGATTGTGGGTGAGTTGCGAGCGTTGCCGTTGAACGTTGGCGAGGAGGGATCGGGGGACTTGTTGTCCGTGACGCTACCGCTAGAGTGCAAAGAATCGGTCAGGTAATCAGTTCCCATGGCGTAAGAGTACAGCCGCATCATCCAACGCAGTGGGTCTCACACGCTCATCCTTGGTGCCGGCTTCCTTCCGTTCCTCGAGCCCGAAAGGAAGTTCCAGTTGCTGCCTTTCTCGTCAACGCTCGCCTTTCCCTTTCGATGACCTTGATTGACGGATCCTCGCTTCGGTTGTCCGACGACTGGAGTAGTCGACGTGGTTGACGAGGACACGGCAGTAGTTGTCGGACTTGAAGGTGGAAAGCTACCATCGAGGGGCGAGCCGACGTCTGGTCGAGAGACCCCTCCAGGCAATCGCGAGGAGATAGAGGCTGCAGAAACGTGCGACTGGGATAGATGTACAAGTAACATTAGCATCTGGCGCGTGACGCATCGAGCCCAACAGTCAACCCAAGGCAAAGACGAAGACAGGGCTCACCTCTGGTTCCTCTGCGATGCCATTGAACCTGTTCTCGGTGGGGCCTTGCTTCAATGCGTTGTCCTATGCCGCACGAAATAAAACATGCCAGGTCAGTCCCCAATTTACGGTCGGGATACAAGAGCAGAGGACTCGTCTGAGCTCACTTTTCCCTCACTCTCCCCATCCAACCCCAATCCGACGATCCCTGCGCCATCGCCGATCGAGTTCGTCGATACTGGCATACCACTAAAGGGCTTGTCTTCACCTTCGGCGCTTACTGGCGGTCCACCGAGAGGGCCGTAGTAGCTGTCCGTCGTCATGACGGACATCTGTCTGTCCGTCGGTCCGACAGAGGATAAGGGCGGTGCGCCACCAAATGTGTAGCTCGAATTGGGCCCTCCTTCCATTCCTCCTCCAAAGGTTGGGCTTTGAGGTCCTCCGTTATACGATGCGACGGAGCCTGATCGACCGGATGTCGAGCGCAAGTGAGGACTGTTGTTGGTATATTGCTGACCAGGTGTCGAGGCGGGGATGGCGGGAGTAGAGATGGCAGGTCGGAGTTCGGCGATAGCAGAAGCGAGCTTCATTCGCTTTCCAAAGGCAAGGATGTCAATCTCCTTGAGAAGGTTGAGGTCGAGTTCGAGGAGAACGTCTCCGGTAATCTCGTGCTCTGCCGTACCGAAGAAAGACGTGGCGGTGGCGATACGGCGGTTAGTACTATCGAAAGAGGGCTCGATGGAGAAGTGAGATTGACATACCCAGAAACTTGGACCAGATGCTCTCATCAAATCCTCGCCTCTTTGCCCATTCGACGACATCTTCAATCGACCAATCCATCGGGTCTCCTCCAATCCCACATGCTCCCAAGTTCTGACTGAACGAGCCTGGTCTTCTGATTCCACTGCTACCCTGAGTTTGACCGGGCCCAGGTGACGAAGCCGAAGCACGAGGCGAGACAAGAGAAGAATTCGAGGGCGTGGTGACACCTCGGGTACCTCCTGGCGTCGAGTGAGGCTGGTCGAATGGATCTGATGCGAGTTGTCGAACGGGGGTCACGACTGTAGAGTTGGGACCCGAGGTGGGACTGGCAGTGTGGACGATGTTAGTGTAAGACTGTTGTTGTCGAAGGCTTGTAGCTCCACTCGTAGCCTGAGCGGGAAGCGTGCCAAGATCGAGAGGCGGAGCGAGGTCGATGGGAGCTGGACTGGTCGCGATCGTTCTGTGCTGCTCGGCCGGCGGCGATGGGAGCGTCTGGTCGACTGTCGAAGCGACCGCCGGTCGATGGGAAGGAATCGATCCACGATGTTGCTGGGTGAGAGAATTTTCCGGTTCAGGTTGGTCTGGAATGACGGTATGGAAAGGGCTGGGCTCTTTCGCCAATGCCGAGGGCTGAAGCGAGGCTGCATCAGCCGCGCGACTCGACCTGGCTGCTGGGGTAAGTTCGTGGTCATCGACATCGGTCGTGATTGGGGGAGCGGTGCTGGCTGGGAGCTTCCGATTGTGATCAAGCGAGGGAGACGATGTGGGTGGGGTGTTCTTCGAGATGACAAGTGGTTCGACGGGGATCGATGCTCGTCGTCGAGTCTGATCGTGTGTATCAACTTGAGAGGTCGACTTGGAAGAAGACGGTGTTGGGGGAAGAACGCTTTCGGGGTTGGCGGATAGGATTTGGTTGGGGGGGACTCCAGGAATGATTGGAAGAGGTTGAGGCTGACGATGCTCAGCAGCAGCGGTCATATCGGAAGTGGAAGCGAGGGGAGCTGGGATGAGAGACTCTGGGTGTTGATGATGATTTTCGTCATCCTCATCCGACTCATCCGAGAACTCCACGCCCTCCGGGACGCCTCCTGCATAAGACGCCATGTCCTGCTCTTCCCTCGCTCTCCTCTGGTCCTCAAGCTCCCGTTCGCGGGCTTCTCGCCTTTTGTTCTCGTTAATTGCCTTCTCGGCAAGCTTCTTACGAGTGTTGACGCTCCATCCAACCTCGTCATAGTCGTCTCCTCCTTCTGCGCCACCGACGTCCGGATGCCTCATCCCCATGCCATGTTCATCGACTGAGCGTGCCGTCGCGTCTCCATTGCTGTACGCTGCCGCATTGGCTGCTGCCGAGGTGGACGGAGAGCCGACGTTGAGCTGATTGATGGCAGTTTCGATCTCGGCTATGTTTTGATTGATGGCAGAAGACGTGCTGCGGGCCATATCTACGGAGTTTGAATCGTCGTTGAGCTTGCCGTGACTTGAGTTGCGTCGCAGTGGAGATTGAGAGCCGGTCCGAGGGAGGGATCGGATTGAACCGGCGGGCGAGGAGAGGTGGATCTGGGGGCTGTTCGGAGAGAGAGCGTTGGAAGCGGCAGTAACGTCGTTCGAGGTGTTGGGAGGAGCTAGGGTGTTAGCTTCACCGCCGAGGACAGGAGGTTCGGGTGAGGTGTAGGAGACCGGAAAGAGACCCTCGTGACCAGCCTTGTTCCGCCCCTGCAGGCCATTCAGTCGGGTATGATAAAGAGGACGAGAAGACGAACGACATATGTCGTGGATTTGAGAAGGGAAGCGGGGCAACGGTCGGGTCAGCGTGACGTGAAACAAGATGGAGAAGGTGAACCGGCCTCGCCCTCCTTGTCGCTGATGGCCTTTCTCTCTCGTTGATGGAGCAAAGGTTTTAAGGCGATATGCATGAGATTGTGAACAAGAACTGACCTGCCACCAGCCATCTCCATACTGATCGTCCTTTTCGAGAACGACAACCTCTTCCCCTGGCGCGAATGAGATCTCGTCCTCGTTCTCAGCTAGGAAAGCGTGAAGGCCATAGACGACGCCCTTGGCTGTTGACATGTGTGAAATGAATTGGTTCGGTCGAGATTCAGGAAGGGTGATCACTCTCTCTTTTTCGAGTCAAGGAGGGAGGATCGGGGAGGGGAGGGGGGCAGAGGAGTGGGGAGGTGGACGAGAGCCGGAAATGGAATTGCACGAGTCTCATCCATTTCAAACTCCCTTTCCTTTGGGCCCCTCTCTTCTCTTTCATCGGGGCCACGTTGATCGCGAGCGGACTCTTCTTCTATCATGGTCATTTCATCCAATCTACAACCCTAACCAACACACGACGACTTAAAGACCGACCTCATCCTGCAGGGTGTCAATCAATCCCATCCGACATCAGCCATTGCTCCTCACGCCCAATCATGATTTTCCGGCGCCTGCACTCACCGAGAATCCAGTCTGGTTCAGTCTCGAGATGGCGACGACAGTGGGCTTGGCTTTGATGTACTCCGAGAGGACCTGTAAGGAGAGAGAGAAGAGCGCAAGATGAAAAAAAGACCCAAGGGCAGAGCGAAAATACAAAAGGGACGTGAGCGGTGCATCATCAACAGGGCAGAAACCACTTGACTCGACGTGTATAATCAGTCCTCACCTTGGAGACGGTTTCCGGAGTGACGGAGTCGAGAGTCTTGTAAAGATCCGAGAGCGAAACAATCTTGCCGGCAGTGAGCTGAAACCGGCAGAGCGACCAAGGTCTGAAGTCAGCAAAGTACACAAGAGCACGACGGGGGCTGCTCGCGATATATGTAACAGAGACGTGCGACCCACCATAGGGGCAGCGATGTCAACAACACCGCTCGAAGTCTCCGAAGCAGCGGCGAGGTCGAACTTGGCCTTTGCGATGGCAGCCTTGAGGGACTCTGGCGAGATCTTTGCCTGGGACAACGACTTGACGCTCTCGACAACCTTCTTGGTAGCCTCAGTCAAACGCTTGCTTCCTTCGGCCTGAACCTCGATCGAGAGGAGCGAAGCATCCGAGTAGGTCGACGAGTAAGCTCGAGCCTGCGAGCCCTCGATCGACGAAACGGCGGTGGCAAGAGGAGAAGACGAAGGAGCCCACTTGAGGCTCGAGACGCCACCGAGAAGATGAGGGATGACGAGTGCCTCAGCCGAGGAGGATGAGAGGGTGGTCGAGGTCGAACCGAAAGAGATGAGCATGGTGGGGTTGATCTGGGGAAGGAGGTGAAGGTCGATGGGCTGTCGCTCCTCGCCTCCGAAGTACTGAGCCTTTGACGAGTAAGCGTCAATAGACTTGAAGTCCTTCTCGTTGGAGTTCTCCTCGGTCAGATCGTGGTTGAGCTCTCGACCGAAGAAGGACTCGGCGACGTGCTCGAGAGTTTTGTGAGGGATTCCGGTTCCGATGAGACCGATCTGGTTCTTCCTGGTAGCCTCGTAGAAGAACTGTCGAACGGAAGCGATGGAAACGGGTTCGTTGGCTGAGGCGAAGAGACTGTTGCCCAGTCCCGACTTTCGGAACGCGATTCGATGAGCGACCTCGAGGGCGACGGTAGGGGGATCGGCAGAGACCTGGGTGGTCTCCATGGCACATGTAGGGGTGACGTCCTCGTGAAGCTCATGGGCCTCGAGCTTGGGGAAGAGGGCCTGGTAGAGGATCTGAAGGAAAGCCTCCCTAGTGAGAGGAATTACAGGGAAGATTGAGAACAGAGGGGTACAGTTCGGCAGCGTTGGGTCAGCCGATTGGGATATACAGATGCGCAACCAGGGCAATCCGATAATGATCACTCACTCGTCGCCTTTGAGGAAGTCGGCGGTGAGATAGAGGTGCTCTCGGGTCAAGGTCGAAGAGAGGACACCGCCGAGGAGTTCAGCGGTTCGAACTGTTCCGAGAGCTCGAGCGTACTTGTTCTCCTGTAGGATGGACCGAGCGTTGAGTCGAAAGATGAGCCAGGAACATGGGCACGCAAGGGAGGAAAGGAGATAAAAGACGTCAGCTAAAGATGGTCTACCCAATCAGGCTTGGGCCAAAACGGAGCGTCCGTTTCCTCCCCCTTGAAGCGCCGTCGGGCGGACTCCCTGCTGACATCTCACTCTACCCAAACTCGAGAGAACTCAACCGATGACTGACTTTGAAAGCAAAGTTCTTGAGAACGCTGGCGACACCAGGAGCAGGCTCGTACCTCGATCCAGCCTTAAGAACTAGAGTGAGGGAGGCGGTGGCGGCATCTGGGTTGGCTGTGGCGAGCTTGACCCTCGGGCTGAGATCGGAAACGGTGACGATGGATCGTCTGGAGATGGAGGTGGAGGGGATGCTCCTTTTGGCGAGGTTGAAGAGAGACATGACGGAGAAGGAAGAGAAAGTCGGAGGATGGGAGACAATGAGAGGATCTCGTCAAGTGAGAGTTGAGTTCCTAGTCGAATCCGCCCCTCACCCAGAAAGATAGAAACCATCATCTCCTGGGCTCTCAACAGTTCCTGACCCACCTCCCTCAGTCATCTCTATACGTCCTCAGCCTTCCCAATCAACGATATCCCCACCATCATCGAAAATGATCCGTAAAGAGCCACCACCAACCGACAACCAGATCGCCAAACGGTCCCGTACCCAAGACGACGATGATTCAAGAACCACCACCGTCGCCATCGGTTCCACAGGCTCAGGTGGCAAGCCGGAAGCGGGTGCTATCGTCCGGAGCGTAAAGAGGACATCTGGTCTTGAGGCTCCCATCGTATCACTGGCTGGGGCTCATGGCGTGAGCAGACTCGTTCCTTGATTCTTCTGCCTCTCCTTCGTCTGTCTATATGCACCTCCTCTACCTGGTTACTCGCTCCGTAACCATGTCGTCCTCGCCACCATCTCGGATCTCGCTTCCTTCTCGACCATAATCGCCCTTTGCTTTCGTCGGGAGACGCCCAATTTCTCTCGTCGCGTGCTGATGCTACTTTCTTGCTTTTCTCCTCAACCCCTTCTCCTTCCTCCTTCGCTTAGGCCGAGATCCTCGGCTGCCGCTTCAGCCCTGACGGTCAGACCATCGCTGCCGTTTCTGCCGACCGCAACATCTCCCTTTGGAAGACCTACCCTCCTCATACCAACACCGCTCTCTTGACCCAAACTCACAAAGCACCCATCCTCGACCTCCAATTCTCCCTCCTCGGCCCATCTCTCTACACTTGCTCTGCCGATACCTCTGTCGCCGTGACCGACCTCACGACTGGTCAGCGAACTCGTCGATGGTGGGCTCACGATGGCGTCGTTAACTCGATCGATCGGGTCAGATCCGGTGGAGGAGGCAGGGAACTCGTTGTCTCGGGTGGTGATGATGGAGTTGTTCGTGTGTGGGATGACGAGGTCGAAGGGAGGGATGCGGTCATTGAGCTCGATGGCCGAGGGATTCCAACGACGGCTGTCTGCTGGAGTCAGGACGGTGCTCAGGTGTTTGTCGGCGGAATCCACAATCAGATCGACGTCTACGATATCCGCAAAAAAGCCATCCTCTACAGCCTGCAAGGTGAGCTCACCTCCTCGACCGGTCACGTGGAAAGCGGGACGACTAGAAGCTGACGATACGCTGGGCTTTGCTTTCCTTTCTTCCCCCTTCTCGTGTCGCATGTGACTTCGTACCATCTAGGCCACACCGATACCGTACGAGCGACCTCGTCTCTTGTATCTGACTGCGGTAGAATTGAGCTAACTTTCCGTATCCTGAATCATCCCACGCACTTCTTTGACCCGACCTCTTCGTCTCAGATTGCCTCCCTTTCCCTCTCACCCTCTGGCCAGAACCTCCTCTCTTCCTCCTTCGACTCGACCCTCATTTCATGGGACGTCAAACCGTTCTCAGTTTCCCCGAACCGAATTCATCGAACGTTCGCCGGCAACGCGGCTGGATTCGAATCGACCCTCTCTCGGTGCGCTTGGTCGCAAGATGATGGAGGAAGACGCGTCGCCGTTGGAGGTGGTGATCGATGTGTCACCATCTGGGACGCTGATTCGAGTGAAATATTGTACAAGTTGCCAGGACATAGAGGAACCGTCACGGGTGAGTTTGACGACCCTTCAGAACCCTCTTAGATGACGCGTCATCTAAGAGGGACTTTGACCTTTTTGGCCTTGGGTTGCGATGTCGTTGACCAGTGAACGAAGCTAATGACAAATCTGGCACTTCCGAATCTGGTTCCTTCTACTCCCCATCCGCCTTCTCCTCCCCAACAGCGTGCGCTTTCCACCCAAAAGAGCCGGTCATCCTGACCTCGTCAAAGGACAAGACGATGCTGCTCGGCGAGATCGATCCTTCGAATTAAGACTGGGATGAATGGGTTTTTGCCTTACTGTCTCATCCCTCTCTTTTCCTTTCTTTCCCCTCTCCTTCGAGCTGAACTAGCTTGGGATGGGTCCTTGTCTTTTAATGTTTATTGTGCTTTCCCACCGACCTCTTACCGATCTCCGTTGATCCTGACTTGTGCTGTAAGAAAGGCGCGAGGGCAGTGCTGAAAATTGCGACGACCTTGTAACTTTTTCTCCTTCCCTCCCCCCCCCCCCCCCCCCTTGGTCTCAACAAGACACCTCTCTCAAACATATACTGATCGTCAGAAACATCTCGGCTTACTCGGCTGAACTCATGTCGTCACTGACTTGTCGAGATCCCAAGATCTCACATTGCTTACTTTTCTTTTCTTTCGTTCTGACCTTAGCTACCATTTCGAGCTTCTTTCGTCACAGTATCAGGAGAAATTGCGTTTCATTTGTATACTCAACAACCAACGGCAGTAGGTAGGAAAAAAAAAAAAAAAACCCCTCGGGGCAATCGCCAACCCTCCTTTCTGTCCTCGAATCGAAGCGAACTACTGATATCATTCCTTCCCCTCATCAAGTAAAACAGACCCAAAACCGACACCTTGGACAAAAAAAAAAAGACAAGAAAAGAAACCTCCTTCCAGACATGACGAAATTTCTTTCTACTTCGCCGCAGGAACGGAAACAGTCCTTCTGTGTCCTCCCCCTATCGAGATGTTATCCATCATACGGTGCTCTTCCCTCGAGGGGATGCTCGAAGTCGTCGTCCTTGGATGATGTTGAGGTCTTGTTCGAGGTTGAGTCAAAGAAGAGGAGACGACGCTTAGTGGAAGGGAGAAGTAACCACCTGAGATCGTTGAAGGATTTGATCGTTCCAGGTGAGGTGAGAGTGGTCGGGGGGTATCGATGTGAACGTAAGGCTTAGAAGGTCGATTTAGAGGATGAGAGTGAGTGTATTGAAGTCGTGTGGATGAAGTTGCGGAAGAATCATTCGAGATGGAAGGAGATGTGATTAATTTTGAAGTGGTTTGGTGATGAGGTGGAGTGGATGGAGTGGAGTAGGATGATGAAGATGATGCAGACGAGGAAGATGAGGTCGAGGAAGTTCGACTGAGTCTTCGACCAGCGATGGACGGAAGGGTGAGAGTGAAGTTTGACGAGGCAGCTGGCGCTGGGTGAGGAGGGAACGTGAAGGGACCAAGACTGGGCCTTTGGCGCAGTTGTTGGTCCTTGGTCTTGTCGTCGAAGGAGGAGGAGGAAGATCGTTGACCGGGGAGAGAAGAAAGCTTGGAAAGCGAGGATTTCTTGGAAGAGATTATTCTAGCCTCGGCTCCCTCTGATTCCGAATCGGACGCCAACTCATGTTGGATGAATTCAAACGTTGAAGAGAGGGAGGAGGTGTGTATGTGATGAGCCTCTCGTGGAACGAGCGAGGAGGATGAATCCAAGGGGGACGACATGGTAGTCGATGTTGCTAGCAGTGATGAGTTAGGGATGATGATGATAGCGACGATGTTTATTGGTGCTTGTTTCAAGGGTCGGTCCAGTCTGGTCTGAGTGGTTTGTGGAGTGGTTGTTTGTGGAGAAGGTCGTAGTTGAAGGTCAAGAGGAGGCCGAGAGGGATTGAGACCTATAAGAAGCGAAGGAGAGTCGAGTCAAGGTACCTCGGCGTCGGCAAACTGCGGAACGTTTCCACCGCCTCGCGTCCTTTTCGGTCGCGAGTGCCGCGCCCCCCGTCGATTTCGCGGACGGAAACACAAACTGCTCCTGACTCATTTCTTTCCCCTAGCCTTGGTTCACCGCTCCGCTCAGTCAATGAGATCAAATCGAGCTGAGCGGGCATCTTTCTAGCAGGCACGGCCGCTACTTCTCACCTATCACTGACTCGGGAAAAGGTAAGCAAGAGTAATAGACAACGTGTGTGCAATTGCAATCCGATGCGTACTCAACCAAATCGAGACGCGGGTATACCAGCAGCCAACGAACCTCGGAACTAGCGCAGGGAACGATTTGTTTGAATCAACGGTCTAAAAAAAAGAAAGCATTGAGGTCAGGGAAACGGGGAGAAAATACGAAGGGCAGACGCGTCGAGACCGAAGTTCCTTCCTCAACGAGTTCACCTTGGCCCCGAGTGAACGGGTGCGTTTCGCGGGAGTTAAGAAATAACCCCCGTGTGATGATACGGGAAGATCAGGAGAACAATGGAGAGAAATAGCATGCATCTTCCAAAGTGAATTCGATGAAACCCAAGTGTCGTCGTCGAGAAGACTTTCTTTTCTCATTGTCCCGAAGATCCCAGTACAGCTCCAATCATCTGGTGGAAGAGGAACAAATATATCGAACGAAATGACTCAGTCAATCATAGATGCAGTCATCGAAGCGAGATTAGAGCAGACAGGCAAGAAATAGGGCAAGCGAGGTATATATATGTACATACTCGTTTGAACATATGGGATACTTGTTTCTCAGACCCAACTTCTTCGGCACGCTTACTAAAAGGAGAGAAGAATCGGATCCAAGATATCATCATTGCAGCGAACAGTGTTGTCGACCAAAGAATAATGTCAACCTACCCGAATTCGACCATCGACTTTTCGATGTCAAGTAAAAGGTCATGCATGGATCCTCCGCCTTCACGCTCGTCAGCCTCTGGTGAGTCGAAATTCAAGAGTTTGGTTGGATCTGTTTCGACCAAGTCTCGTTGGAAATTTGGTGGGGAATACCTGTGCTTACCTAGCTGTGTCAGCGTGTTTAACATAAAGGCTCGTCGTTCGTCAGCTTCGGCTAGTTGTTTAGCTAGGCGAGCCATAAGGATCTCCTTGTGATCCTGGTTGAGTGAGGCCATGATGTGAAGCCTAGTGAGTAGTCTGGCTGAGGTACAGGTGAAAAAACGATTGAGGTCTTGAAAGGGACAAACTACAAAGGCTTCATAGGTTTCATTCAGTTTGTTGTGACCATGATTGAGGTTCACCAGGAACTGATCTGTGGCATCCGACATGTCGGCCTGGTGAGCTCTTTGGTGGGATGGAATGTGTGAGATGACGAAGATCAGATAAGCGTAGTAGCGATTGAGTCGATCGGATCTCGGACACACTGATGAGCTTCCGCCTTCCTTTTCGCGGCCGTCATAGCTTTGGCGTACGATTGAGCTAGAGCATACGATCAGATACACATCGATACGCGTGATGAGATGACAAGTGTCACAACCAAGGAGGTGCTCAAGATCGAACCATCCACCTTTGGGCTGAATTTTCTCGTTCGTTCTTTGCTTGAGCATGGCCGAGTGCTTGATGAGTGATTCTTGACGACCTTTTCGTTAGTCAAAGCCGAAGCTAGCAAGATGATACGCCAGTGACTGCACAGACGTACGTTCCACCTTTGAGTACGTGCGAAGATCTCTGTGGAAGGAACAGTGATAGGTGGTTCAAAATCCGACACCCGACGCGATATATTTGTGTATCTAGTACACCTCACGGGCGTCTTCCGGCTCATGATGGAGCCCACGAGTACACGCTTTGGAGCGACACGTACCTCTCTTCTTCCCTTTCCCTGAAAGTTCCACCCGTCTCCGATCCTTTATCTTCGCTCGAATCGTCCTCCCCATTCATCACCCTAGTGACATCAGCCTCATCCCAATCCTCGCCATCGCTCTCTTCATCAAGCTCACTTCTCATCATGCCCCTCTGCCCTTTCCCCATTACCAACGTTTGCTCGCCATCTTTTTCCTCATCATTTTGATCGGACCGCTCATCCCCGTCACTATCGTCGCCTGCATTGTCAAACAGTGAGCTGACATCTCCCTGAGCTCTTCTCTCGGCTTCACCCGTATGAGAAGTAGCACCGACCCGCATCTCGACGTCCGCGTCGACAGACACGGGGCCCGCGCGTTGAAGTGGGTGTCGAGTATGGGGGTTGTATGCTGTTTCGAAGGCCGAAGGAGCGCCTAGGTGAGAAGTGGTAGTGGTAGGAGAATTCAAACGCTGAGTTTTACCGCGATCATGGGTGGGCGTCGGCTGCTGGTGCTGGTGCGGATGTTGACCTGAAACGAGGAGGCGAGAAGAGTTTGGTGAAGAACCCTTGATGGGCACAAGGATGTCTCGAGAGTGGAGGTTTGGCACCATCAGTATGCTATGTTTGTGGGTGATAAGATCCGGTGTAATGGAAAGGTGGATGAGAGAGAGGAAGGCAAGGAGAGAGAAGGAAGGGACGAGGGTCCCGACCGGAATTGCCCCTGTTTTCTGTTACGTCTCATCTTCTTCTCTTCCTCGTCCAACCAAACGTCTCGAACCGCGACAGAATTTCATCATGTATCATAAACACTACAACAACGACCACTCCGGTCAAAAATAAGAGATGGCAGACCGAATTCACGTCGACATCGACACGGCTGGTTCCCAAAGAAAACTAAAATGAATCCCGCATATGTGTACGCCGTTAGTTTCCTGCAGATCAACCCTAATTCTGGTAGGTGAAAGCGTTTAAAGTCGTCTTGTACTGACATATTCTTGTCGTCACCACACGATGCGATGATTGTTGTTGTCGTCCTTCCTGCCACACTTGGTCTCCAGGCGACTGAGTTGACCGATCCCGACGTGTGCCCTTCGAGTACCTCAAGGATACTCCCTGACACGAGATGCCAGACGTAGATCCTTGCATCTGGGACGAGGATTCCGGTCGAACGAGCAAGCATCGAACGGATTGTGTGTGCGAGTCAGTCACGTTCAGGGGAACTTTAAAACAAGGGAATCATTCACCTTCGGATCCCGAGATGACGTAGTTGTCGACTGGACCGCCAAACGTTGAACGGATGTAGAACTTGCGTTGCTGATGACCTCGAAGAGTCAAGACGAGCCGAGGTTGATCGATCAATCGGAACGTCCAGACTTGAATCTCCTGCATTGGTCCAAAAATAAGCGCGACATGGAGTCGAGTTGAGCGTTGTCTGATGAGGACTTGGATAATCCTGTCGCCAGAAATGCAGTCTGTTGGGTTGCTCACGGATGGATTGAGATTCAATATAGCCGTCCTACCGTCCTTTGATAGCCTGAAGCTCGTAATCTCTCCCTTGAAATCACCTTTGTCCAGCCTAGTGGACCCAACGAGCAAAGAGATGAGTGTCGTGTTCGGCTCGTGTGATGACTCGAGCGATAAGAGTTGAAGATTGAACCCAACTAACTTGATCTCCTTCATCCCTTCGACCTCGTACACCACCACTTTACCATTGATCTCTTTGAGTCCGCCGCCTTCTCCGTTCGGTCCAAGTCGACTACCGATACCTTGGAAAGGTTCGCGAGCGTACGATGCAGCACCGATGAGGTACTTGCGATCAGGTGTAAAGTCGAAATCGTAGATTCGGAGGGGAGAAACGTCAAGTGCTTGGGGATGGGCAAGGACACCGGATCGGTGCTGATGTATTTACGCAAGTCAGTGCGGGATAGGACTGGAGTCGATCAGACATCGAAGGAAGATGACGGAAGTCAGAGAGGGACAACGACTGACCCAATGGTAGATACAGCCGTCATCGCTGGACGAGAAAAAAGATTGACCGTCGGGTAGCCAGCGAACTGCAGAAACACAATCAACATGCTTGCTGAGTGTCTTGAAGCAGTTCCAAGTCTATAGTTCAGGTTGGGAACAGTCCTGGTCAGTGTACGTCAATACCGAGAAGGAAGGGAGCGTCGTCGTGGAAATTAGACGAGGAACCAGGAATCCTGTACCTTGACATCCCACATCTTGATGGTGCTCTCTGCAGTGGTGAGGAGGATCTCGTCATCTGGCGAGAAAATCACACACGTGACGGGGTCCGAGTGTCCAGTGAGCTGAGCGATTTGGATATGGGTGATGGGTGTTGTTGAGGTCGAGGGTTGCATCTAATAAGAGGATGAAAAAGAGTAGGGCCGTCAGAGCACGATCTGGTCAACTTCCATGAGACTTAGGCAGATGATTCGATTACTGACTCCAATTTTCCACACGACCGCTTGCTTATCCTTGCCAGCGCTAGCCAACATCTCTCCATTCGTGCTCCAAACGATATTCCAGACCTCGTCCGTATGTCCTTCAAGCTTGATTCTATTCTCCAAAGGGAAGTCCTTCCTGTGACCCGTCTGATCGGTCAACAGAGAACTGGTGGCGGCGGAGTTGACGTAGTACGGGCTTGCATCACGTTGACGGGCGAGAGCTTGGTCGAACAGCGTGGCGAGTCGACGTGGAGGGATCATGTCTTTGGGTGAGATGATTGCTACGAGTGAGAAGGAGAGAAGACGATCAGTCTTGACGAAGAGGAAGCGGACACGATTCGGGGGCGAATGGCGCACGGACGAACGAAACACGTACATTGCAACCGAGTGAGAAGATTCTGACGAGTCGACTCGCAGGCTCCCTGCCACCCTGCACGGCTGAGAAGATCTTCTCTACCAGAGCAAAGCATGTAGCTGGACCGCGAGACACAAAAATGGTCAAGCAGGGTTCATCAGTCAATGTTCCGAGCGCATGAATAAGATAGAGAGCTGCGACGCACCTTGACAGCATGTTGAGTCTACTAGGATCCATCTTGAGAGGTGCCAACTCAGACCTCAACACGAGCAGGGCTCGTTTGGTCTGACTTGATTCGAGCAATTCGAGATACTTTTGCTCCGCAATTAGGAACTTTGGCTCCTGGACGATCAGATCAGATACGTTGTTGAGAGTAGCTGCTGTCAGTGATGCTCCTATTCTAGTCAGATCTTGATAAGAATGGCGGAATGACGAACGACCGAAGCTGCATCGTCGCTGAGTCCGATGGCTTCGAACAGACCCTTCGCTTCATCCCATCTGCCACCGAGGATGGCGGAGCGAAAATCTGCTATAGGAGATGTCTCCAGTATGTAACCTGACTCGCGCTCGAGCATTGCAGCTGAGTCTCTATCAGATGATGAGGCTGAGCTCAGTCAGTCAGATCAACTCCCTATGTTGACTGGATTCGATCGCATTCTCAGTCAGCATGTTGCACTTACGTGTATCCACAATCTCTCATGGCTTGTACAGCAAGCCGAACAAAATCACCTCGGTCCAACTGGGGTGTATCGCCATACATCGGCACAGGGCCTTGGGGAGCTGCCCTTGCTTTGCCGTTCGATACGCTTCCCGGAACATGACCATTTCGGAGAGGTGATGGATTAGATGGGTTGTTGATGCTAGAAGAGGAAGCGGAAGCGTTGAAGAAAGAGCCAGCAACACCAGTAGCTTGTTCGGTGGAGAGGGAGGGATCGTTAGACATGATTTGGGAGACGAGCGCCGATATTCGGGTTGGAGTCGAAGAGTAGAGGTCTAGATTTGAGAAGAAACGAGACGGAGGACTTGGGGCGATCGATTCGTCCAGGCGAGAAGAGGAAGAGAAGGGAGAGAGTCGGACACGCTTCCGGTCGGGCGAGGAAGGAGAGGAGGGTGAAGCTCTGGGGCGACTTGACGAGGGAACGTGAGATGCTGACGGATACGAAGTCGTCGGCAGTCGATGCTGTCGCTGATCGTTGGGTGTAGAGGATTCGCTGGAGAGGAAGGAGGAAGAAACAGAGGTGACGGAAGGAACGATGCTGTCGTCGTCTTCGCTGTCCCGTCGGCGAACTCGAGGGGTGAGTGGAAGAGAGGTCGTCTCCTGCTGCTGCTGACCAGGAGAGGAGGCGATCGAGTTTGATGTGTCAGACGTGATGACGGGAAGAAGGGAGGAGTTCGCGTCCTATAAGGTGAGGTGAAGGGCTGCGGGGAGAGGTGGTGAATGCTCAAGCGGAATGAGTATGGGATCGGTGCTGATGATGGGCACCAAGTCGCCAGAAAAAGCGCCAGACAGACTGAACCTTGCAAAGGCGAGGATGATGAAGGTGGGAGGATTGCCTGGAAAGGATGCTTGAGGGAGTGATACTATCGCGATACCACCGGCACCATTCGAGGTAATCAATGGAACAGACACGAGACTCCCATTTCTTTCTGTCTTACCTGCTTCTCTTGCATTGCATTCAAAGGTCAGACTTATGTCTGATCGGAACCTCAAGAAGTGGACTAGCATACAAATCGATTCGCTCATTGGAGCTTGAGTAGGAAAAGAGACGAGGATGGTAAAGAAAGCGCTACACAAACAGGTTTTCGAGTCCTTGTCTTATTTTGGTTTTTGGGGAGGGAAGTGGATGGGGGTTTGATAATGGACGTGTAAGAAGCAAGTAAACAAACGAATGAAGAGAGATATGCGGACGGATGGAGGGGGCGATGTTAAGAGAAAGGGGGGATGGATTGCGATGACGAAAATATAGTACGAAGGAGCGGGACGGAGAGATGGCAAGGAAGCGATACGGATGAAGAGGAGGGAGAAAAAAAGCCCAGCAGACGCTGTGAGAAGTGAAGAAAGGCGATGAGTCGGGGAAGCAAGAAGGAAGGAGAAAATTGAAGACGATGCAGATGCGGATCAACTCAAAGGGTGCAAGATGAGGGTTGATGGGAGACGAGGTTGAGCTCGTTTGATTGCGAGGGAGAGGGGATGTCGGGATGAATTGAAGTGCGTGAGTTCGAATCGATTACCAACAAGGGATAGTGGGACGAAAGGGAGAGTGTGTGATGGAATGACATGCGGAGTGCTTGAGATGCGTATGGTGAAGAGTGATGCAATGTTGAGACTGGGAAATACTGAGTGGACGAGGGTCGAGATTGAGTCGGACCGGGCAATGCGATTTTCGAGAGGAGAAGGCTTGAAGGTGGCAAGCTGATGTGGGAACGCAACTTAGAGAAGTAATGAGAGGGCGCGAAGCGATGCGGTGACGTGGCAGAGGTTACAGTGAAGAAAGGGAAATGGGCGAGTGTGAAAGTGTCGTAGAGTCGGAAGCATTTTCGGCGACCGAGAGGCATCGTATGTTGAGCGTGAGGTGGACGTGAAGATGAATCTATGGCAAGTGATGGGACGAAATGAGGTCGAGGTGTGCGAGGAGAGAAGAACTGCAATCGAGAGCGACTCCGGGTCGTTCGTCAGATAGCTGTCGATTTGGGCTATGACTCGGCAGCAACGTGCATCGCTCTAAATCGGCCTTGAAGCGCGTCTGCACCGGAACCCTCCCCACTGACCCTCCTTCCTCTCTCCTGCCTGCCTCTATCGTCCGAGCCTCGATCCGACCCATCTCTCGAAGAAGCCAACCTCGTTTTGCTCGAGGCTCGAATCGTCCCACCCGTGTTCTCCCTCTCCCGATCCCTTGCTTCCTCCCTTTCTCGACTCCTGGTCCTGTTCAAAGAAGCTCCGCTCCGTCGACCAAGGCCCGACTCGCCAGTGAGGGTCGTGAATGGATCAGGCTTGACGACGACAGTCGGTCGACGACCTCGGACGGTTCGAGGTGGCGAAAGATCTTCCTCGTCTTCGAGTTCGGCGTTGGTTTGTTCTGGGGTGGATTCGAGTGCTGGAAGATGGTGGTCCAACGTCGGGCGGAGGTCTGGTCGTCCCGGGATGTGGGGGGACATGGTGGCCCGATTCCTCGATCTCGAAGATCGACCTCGGGACTCTTCACGATCAGCCAAAGCTCCCTCATCCTCCGATGTCGGTCGGCTACCTCGTCGTCCACGACGAGGCGAGGTGTTACCGCTTCGATCGCTTCCCCTCCGACTCCTATCCCTTCCTCCTGCATCTCGCCTTGTTCTGCTTCTACTGCTGCTCCAAGCGCTGCTTCTACTGCTCGACGAATCCTCCTCCCTTGAGTGATCCCCTCTCTGCTTGCTCCTCCCTCGTCGTCCAACCCGGTCTGGATCCTCAGGCGACGGGTCTCGAGTAGCGGGTCCGTCAGGCGAGTCAAAGACAGAGGGTGGTTGGGCGGGAACGTAGGTGGATTCGATCGGTGATGTCGATGAGTTTTTGGTGAATGATGTCGAGGCATGATGCATGGGAACCGAGCGACGGCGAGTGATGGGTGGGGCTCGAAGCGTCGAGGTGGAAGGGAAAGTGGGTCCAAAGGAGGTCGAAGGCGAAGTGGTTTGAGAAGGAATGTCGGTCGAAGCAAAGAAGGCTTCTCGGACCAGCGGCGACCTCGTCTGACTGATCAGCGGTGAGAGGAGTAGACCTTCGTCAGGATGTTTGTACCCTCCAGCTTCCGACTCTGCTTTGGCGGGTCGTTCCTTCTTCTCTGGCGTATGGGCAATGGTGCACCCAGGCTTGTCGCACCGCTTGTTCCTCTCGGCGACAACGGAGTTCTTGTAGCTCTCCCTGAACGACAACCCGAGGCTACTACTCGGTCCGGCGGCTCCGGATGAGGTCCGCCTGTGCTTCTGCTGTGACGAAGAGGCGACTGGGTAGAGGGCGAGGGGCGAAGTTGTCTTGTTGGTCATGCCTGGTCGTCGAGCGTACTTGAGCGTTGAATCCTTGTCCCGGGAGTCGGCAGAGTGGGCTTTATGAATGGTGGGTACCTTCATAGGTTCGGCGCTCGGCTTATATTTCGAGGGGTAGGCTTGGGGAGGCAGGAGGAAGGTCGAGGGCGGCGAACCGTTGACGGCATTCCAAGGGGAAGGTGAAGTGTTCGGCGAGGAAGCGGATGGCGACGAGGTCCCAGCGACGAGACCCGGAACGGCACCATACGAGGGAGAAGACGAGGAAGGGGGAGAGAGTCGGGACCTCGAGGAAGCATTTGAATGCATCATTTCGCCCTCTGGAAAGTGAGAGGACCCGGACGAGGATTCGGTATCCTTTGCGCGACAGAGGTCGGAGCAGTAGAGTCTGTTGATGACGGTCCCCAATAGAATGAGCGTAAATCGGAGAGCGAGCACGAGGCAGGACGTGAAGAAGGAGCAAGGTGAAAGAACGTGGTCAGCTTCAAGTCCTCGTTTTGATTGGGGTCGATCGAGCGCGAATAGGAGGGAAGTCGCTCTCACTTTCCGGCAGTAGCTGTCGTGTCATGGAAAGAGGCAGGACGAAGGAAGGGAAGGAGAGCAGAGGTGTGAGCTCGTTTGCAAGAAGAAAAAAAAACTGGGAGGGGTCCGAGGATGGATCAGACCAATGGGGGGACAATGCAGGAAGGACTCACGTCGCCCGCAGAGGTAGCAACCTTCTTCAAACATTTCGCTGATCGATTAAGGCAGAACTGAGTAGACTGGGAGGGGGTGACCTGTTAAGGGCTGGCTGCCGCTTGAGGCGGGTGGCTGGGCGGGGTGACGGGAATTTGAGGATCGACAGAGGACTTGGTGAGAGGAGAGGGAAGAGGATTTCGAGAGGTGGGAATGGAGTCTCTGTCTGTGCGGCACTCTCGCTGGTGGCCCCACGTCCAAAAATGTGTCCTCGACCTCTTGCGCCTTCACTTCGACTCTCAACAAAACAGGCTCTCGATTTAAATGGATCGACTCTCCCACGTTCTTCTCTTGGCTACTTTCCCTACCCAGTCTCGCCACATCATTCGAATCCCTGAAATCACACCCATCCATCACGCCCCCATTAAATCTTCCAAGCCCTCTCTTTGAGCCCAAATTCGTGCCTTTCGGCGATCGAGAGCGACGCTGGCACCTCCCTTTGATCAGGACTCGCGACGCTCCTTGTCCTCTCGAGTGAGGGATTTGATCGCAATCTGCTCATTGTTTCCTCACAATGCCACCATGGAGGCCAGGCTTGTTCGTCAACTTGCTCTAGTGCATGTATTATCGACCTCGCACGACCGTCGAATCGTCATTTGCACCCCAAACGTTTTCGCCTTGTTCTCTCGACACGCGGAGCGACGATCGTCATAACATTCCATTTCCGTGGTGGGGCTAGCTATGACATCAAATGAGATACGACATTGGTCCACGTGTGCTGCTCGACAGTCTTGGTTTCGTGTCTCTGCCTCTCGCTATCGTTGATGAAGATTATACCCCTTGGGAGGTTTGGTTCAATTTGAGTGCCTTGTAACGAGATAAGTTTCACGCAGCCGCGTCATCAGATAAGATCCGGGCGAGCCATTATTCGCCCGAGTACGTTGACGGAGCAGAAGGGCAGCGTATTATGTCTGAGCAAGAACTCTAGCTCTATCCGACAGCAGAGTCATCACGCAGAGCGTGAGAGCGCACAGATGTCAATTCAATTGAGAGAGTTTGAGAGAGGATTGGGTTGTGTCGGCCCGAATTCTTTGGTCTTCCCCGGGTCTTGGCCTTGTGAACTTTGAGTTTGTAGACGTTTTGTACCATCGAGCCCTCGAGCCCTCGCCTTGGTCCTCGGCAGGAAGGATTTGGTCTCGGACAAGAATATCCGAACGACCTCAGCACTCCACGAAAGGAAAAGAAAAGATGCGACATCTCTTCTTCTTAGATGAGAGACTTATGCAACAGCCCAATCTCGTGAGAAACCAGACTTAGGTTTTGGGTCTCGGTGGGTTCACGAGACGAAATCAAAAAAGGTGTTAAAAATGCCCATTAATCATTAAGTATATGCGTAAGAATTGTCTTCGACCCTGCTGGCCATCGTCCCTTCGCTCCCCTTCAAAGCTAGGCTAACCTGCCCGTTTCCCTCCTTCAGAATCGAGTAGAAGATCACTTCCTAGCTGGTCGCACAAGACTGGTCAGCCTGGGTCTCGTCCTGAGAGGTGGAAGTAAAAAAAAAGCAGGAAGAAGACGGCTCAAGTGAGTCGCTGTCTGATGTAAGGATGAGGGTAGATGCGCGAGACTTACCAGACCTGAACTGATTCAATGATGATGTCGTGAGAAGGTGAAGAGCGGATGGAAGATGCGGTCGAAGATGATGATTTTTGCCTCGTTCTTTTTGGCTCATCCAAACTTGGCCGCCTAGAGTGGGCCGAAGAATCGATTTTGCGATGCTCTTCCCTCGACGGAACTGAGGATTTCCGGCTTAGGGGAAGGCCGAAGTAACCTCCGATGGGGGAGTTGGAAGCCTGGCGCTCAAGATGCGGCGAGATTGGGCGAGGGGTATCTCGATGGGCGGAGTGCCAGTTGGAGGATGAGATTAGGTGTGATGAGGCTGAAGATGAGGACAATGAGGGTGATGACGAGCAAGATTGGCTTAGGGTCTTGTGGTCAGGTTTGAACTCCGGCCAGGCTGATGGGGTAGAAGGCGGAGTCAAAGGAAGCGAGCATTGCGACGACGAGCTTGACGACGAAGCGAAGGAAGGACGGGCTCGAGAAATGGCTTTAGGAGGAGGAAGTGTGAGGGTGAATGGTTTATCGAGCGTCGACTGAGGAGAGCGTCGGCTGATGGGGAATGGCTTGTATGGGAGGAGCTCAGATTCGACACTGGTAGGCGAAGATTCAAAGCATGGGAAGTATGTGCTTGGATCCTCGGCTGCAAAGACAAGCCAAGGGGAGGAAGCCAGACGAGGGCAAGGGATAGGAGCAGGAGTCGACATTGATGGTGAGATTGATGAGGTTGATGCTTCGGGTATGATTCAAGGGCTCTCTTGAATGTTAGTCCGTCGATGGTTGAGGATGTCGTGGTTGAGTAGCAAGATGAGAGATGGTGTCAAGCTAGTTTTATAAGCGTTTGGAGGCTCGGTAAGCGGAAGGACATCGGATGAGGAAGCGATCGTCAGCGCTGAATAAGACGCTGAGTCAGAACTTCGGTTCAGAACTCGGAGTCGGAAAAATCTGGTTTCCCCGAACACGATGCCCGATCATCCTGTCACGCCTCGACAGATGCCCTGGGAGCTCAAGAGAAGCTGAGGCGAGGACGGAAGAGAAAGAAATGGGAAGAGAGGATGGGAGTTGGGGAGGGAAGCACTGGAGGGGGAATCTCAGAAGGAAACTGCGGAAATGCGTCATCCATCGTCCATCATCCGCCATCCCTCTTCCTTTGAATCCCTCCTCAAATCCCATCGAAACGAACTCTCACTGCCCTCCAGCATGGCACCAAAGAAGCTCTTGGTTCAAATCGGCTCAGACCGATTCAACGTCCAGACCGCCTTCGTCAACGACAGCACTCGTCCGACTGAGATCGATACGTGTGTATAGTTTTGACCCGCTGTCCCTCAACGGCATTGGACCCCTATGGCTTGATCTGACGCTCTCTTCTTGATACATCAGCGAAAAGTTCGTCGGACGTATCCTCGTTCGGGTGGCCGACTTTGCAGGGTAAGGATTCACCAGCTATTCCGATCTCATCCCCGTCTTTATTCTTGGGCATGCACTGATGCTACCTGACCGCATGTCATGAACAGTATCACATCAGACGGATCCGCTCCCATCTCTCATGATCCCTACTTCGATGGCCGGGGGAGGAAATTCGCGATTCAGATCGAGGGCCGCTTCAAACAACGGGATGGGCACACCCCCTACCACGCAGATGAGATCCGTACGTCCTCTCTTGAGATCTCGAGAGACGCTCGAGCTGATGTGTCGTTCGTCTCGTTTCCAGAGTTTGGTTCAGATTTCGACTACCTCCCCGATGAGATACCCAAGCAAGCATTCAATGCTGGCATGAAGGTCGCTCAATGGGTCGATCCAGCTACCCACTACAATTTCACACCTCCTAATGGCAGGCCGTTCATCATGTCGCCATATGCTGCATGTATGAACACGATGGCAGCATGGCCAGCTCCTGATCGGGCCCAGGATGCTGTCGTCGCTCGTTAGTCGCCATCGGTCCCGTTTCACCTTCCTCACTACCTGTAGCTGATCAAGTGTGCCTTCGATCCCTTAGTTCGACACACAGAGGAGGAGGACGATGGAGCGGCCAAGCACGGCGTGCAGGATGTCCCAGCTGGATCAGAGGATCTCGTTCCAGTCGAGGTTCTTGACGGGAAGAAGAAAGCTGGCAGGTATTTGAAAAAGTACTGGAGGTATCTAGGATACAAGGTGTGTCTCTCTGCCCTCGTTCGAAACGAAGATAGCCAGCTAATCATGTCCTCCCTGTAGACCGACCCACGACTCGAATCCTACCTCAAGACTCACGCTCCTCACATCCTTCAGCCGTCTGTCGCTTCCTCCTCCGTCGATCCCACGATCGTCGCCCCGAAGCCTGTACTGTCCCACCGAGCCTCTCTCGGCATGCTCGCTCGATCAGACTCGCCCGAATCCATGTCAACTACGCTCACTCCTATTTCAGCCTCACCTCCTCCTGCGTCTGCCTCGCCCACGAGTTCCTTGGTATCTCATCAATCGACCACTCCGGCACCACCCCAGAAGAAATCGAGTGGATTGGGCAAGATGTTTGGGTCCCTTTCGCTTGGGGGATCCAAATCTGGTAGTCACACTCCTGTCTCGGCAGATGATATCACTCTTGCCAGCAATCTTCATCCTCATCACGAGATTCTTCCAAGCGTCAGCACTCGATTAGACGCCCAGCTCGGCCCATGGCGATTTGCCGACAAACGTAGTGATGCTGTCGAGGTGAGGACCTTGCCTTCGGCTATTTGATAAAAAAAATCAGCCATTATTGACTGGAGAGCATTACCCCTCGTCCGACCTACAGGACAACAGCTTCATCTTCATCGATTCGTCCGTCTCTACTCCTAAGCGAAGGAAGCACTTTGCTTCTCAGCCGAATCGGCAGGCATTCCAGTACGATCCTGACGTGGTCTACTCGACGTCGTTCTTTGCACCCTTCTGTGATCTCAACACATTCGATCTCAAGGTATGAGACAAATAACTCTACTCTCCCCGTCCAATCACCTTTCATCGCTGAAACAAACAACGCCCAATTCCTCGTCCCAGATTGGTCCTGTCAAGATGAACATTGGACCTTACTTTGACAAGATGCCCGTGCGGTATACTCTCAGATCGACGAGGATGGAGCTTGTGGATGGTGTCGAGGAAGAGGAGGTCTTTGCCACGATCTCGTTCCAGTTGGTGGAGTGAGCAGATGATAGGCTGTCGGACTCGTTGAGGTCCCACGTGTATTTTAATGAGTTTGAATGTATAGCCAGAAGGACGCTTCGACTCTGGTCAAACGCAAGAGAAAGGATGATTTTTGTGAAAACGTCATTGTGGTCATCTCCGATTCGTTCATCCCTCCTCTCCTCTCCTTCCCCCTCCCCCCCTCACATCCTCCTTCGCCGCTCTCCTACCGATGCCAATCCTCCTCAAACTTCCCTCCGCAACGGTGGCGAGGATTGACCCAGACTTCGCAGAGAACGTCCATATCGATCAGGGACAGCTCACGTAAGTCACAAGCGGGGCAGTCCTCGTCTCGGACGCTACTGGCTGACCTCTCCTCATTCGGCTTGATCCCTCTGATCTATCCTCAGGGTCTCGACGATTGATTCAGAGTCGACCTATAGTACTACGGACGAGAAGGAGGGCCAGAAGTTGATTCTCCTGACTATCGGTCACTTCGTAGGGAATCTGCATTTCCATCATGTTTGACCGAGTACCCAGCAGCTAATTCGTACCATAACCACCCCACGTTCCCTCAAAGCAATATCGTCTGCTTCCTTCGTCGACACTTTCTCACTCACCCGCTCTCAACACATACACTCTCCCTCCACCTCCGCACTCATCAATCCCTCACTCCCTCCTCTTGACTCTCCCCTTCCCCGAGCTCTCGACTACCAACACAGATCAGCAGACATTTAACGCTCTTCTCACATCGTATCTTAATCTGAGAGAGCACAACCCGGATGATGTCAAGGGCAAGGTGCTTCTCATCGACAATGATACGGGCGAGGTTGTTGGAGAGATGGAATCCAACGCCGACTTGGACTCGCTGGACAAAGATTCGAATGGGCCCGTCATCGTCAACGTGGGCAGTACTGGTGGGGTCAAGGTCACAGAAGTGCCAGAAGCGGAGATGGATGACTGGCTACTGAGGGGTGCTTCAAAGCTCTCGTCAGTCCGAGGCTCCGCTCGTCCTTGCTTCTGTCTCCAGCCCACACTTCAAGTTTGCTCACATCGTGATCCTATTCCGATCATAGAAAGGGACTTCTTGGGTCGGCCACTTACATCTCAGATCGCCTCAACACAGCTTCGACGAACTTCATCGCCACCGCGCAACCTCGAGCTGAACCGGTCCGGGTAGGTGAAGGAACTATGAGCGGCATCCGAGTCGTCAACAATGCGACCGGTACAGTCAGATCGACAGTCAAGAAAGGGACCGGTTTCCTCAATCGAAATATCCAGCGGGGCGTCGAATTTGCGGTCGAAAAGGGTCAGTATGGTAGATGCTAGACGCCCAAGATGACTGAGCTCAGTCCATGCGCTTACGAGTATCCCTGTGAGATTGTATAGGTCACGCTGGTACCATCACTGCTGCCCAACTCGCGAAATCTAAGCAGGCTGAAATCGAGGCACGAAGGAATCCAGGGCGACCGATCCCTCCACCTCCTCCGCCAAAGCCCGAGTCCCTGACGGGCAACAAGCGACCTCTACTCTCTAGGGTACTGCTTGCCGGCGATGTCCTCCTGACGTCCCTCGAATCGTCCGCGACGACGGTGTTGACGTCAGCAAGCACGAGCGCTACTGCTACCATCACGCACAAGTACGGAGCTGAGGCTGGCCAGGCATCGGCCCAGATTGGAGGGAGCGTGATGAATGTCAGCCTGGCCGTTGTGGATGCTAGAGGAGTCGGTAGGAAAGCCCTGATCACAGGAGCTGGCAAGGTTCGTGATATGTTCTTTCTTACCGTCTTGGCTTTGACTTAGGGATCAAACGAGATTGATCCACCTTGTAATCTCACGAACCCCCAGGGTCTCGTCAAGACAAAGATGAAATCTGAGAGCGGCAAAACTTACGGCGTCGCCAAGGAAGGCGAACTCATCCAGGAGCTCAACTCTGGCTCGCCAAAAGGAGAGATCGCACCACCTTCTTACTTCGCCTCAACCCCGCAAAGCTCCAGTTCTTCTACCAAATCCGATCTGAATTCCAAGCAAGGCTTGTCAGGTTCTCCACGAGCGTCTTCCCCTCAACCGTCGTTCTACTCTGCTCATTCGTCACAGTCATCAACGATGCCTTCCTCGACAGCTCATCCCTCATCTTCGTTCAGTCTCGAGCCTCATCGATACGCTTCCTCTAACTATCGTTCGTCGACAGCATCGCCTCCATCCAAATCCCCGATCTCGAGACCAAAGAAGCAAGTTTCATCCGGTTGGACCCGTCCACCACCTCCCTCCGAAGACGACTTTAGTCAGGAACACACCCGCGGCAGCCTGGGAGAAAAGATTCAGGGGCAGTCAGCGACTGCTGTCACGTCGAGTACCGATGTTGGTGGCATCGATGAGACAAGATCCATCGTTGGCGGTCTTCCTCCTGCGGCAGCAGCAGCTGTGGCGGCAAGGCGACGACTGCCCCCGATGCCTGCTGCAGTAGGCAAGTGGGACTGAGGAGGTTTAGATCTGTAGGTTCTGACGGACTGGATGGGGATGGACTCGAAAACTCAGTACATTGTCTCTTCGTATTCCTTCTTTGTACCTTCTTTTTGCTTTGTAACTTTAGGGTTGGGATATTCCGCTCCATAGACTGTATCACGTTTCAGCTTCACGAGATGATCTACACAGTGTTGCACCAAGAGATGACGGTGCATCCAGAGAGAGCTGCTGAAAGGAGTGAGAAAGAAAATTGTTTTCCGGGCCGAGACGTTTGCCGTTTCCGACGAGGGAACCTCTTCCTTCTCCCCTCCTCAGACGTTCGCCTCCTCTCCGTTCCCCACCTACGTTACTCGATCGCTCTGCCCCTACCTCGACCTATCTACTCACCACCTTGTGTATCCCACCCAACACTCGAACAACATGTCTGCTGTCTATCTTTCATCCGTCCCTCTTCCACTGCGACGACGACTCCTCGCTTCGTACCTCACCAGACTCACGACCCATCCTCTTCGAACGAAGAGCCTGACCCTCGGTAAGCAAAGTGGCAGTGTTCTCACGTCTCTCATCATCAACGACCCTCCCATTTCTCTCAACACTCCCATATTGACCAGGGCGACGGCCTCTGATGCGCTTCTCTCTGCATTCCTCTTTCACTTGCTTTAGCCATCTCTTACTACCTTCAGTCACTCCTTTCGACGTATCTTGCTGGCTCAACTAAGGCAGATTCGTCGGCTTCTTCATCCATCTCGAGATTCATCTCCGCCTCGCCCGCCGAGAAGGTTAACCAACTCGACCGATTTGCCGGCAAGGCAAAGAAGAGCTTGATGGAGCAGAAGGCCGTGATGATGTTCCTGTATGGTCTGCTAGTTTCCGGACCGGTCAGTCTTTGACCGTTCATCTCATCCGGGTGGATCGAGCATGCAAGGACGGGCGGATATGGATGTCGGTCGATCCGAGCTGGAAATTCGACTGACGATCCTTTGGATTGGTTGCTTGCTGACAACTTCCGCTGATGGCCACTATGGAATTAGATGAAACGTGAGTCGATGACCGTCAGCCTCGAGACTCGACGAGATCGAGAAAGGGAAGTAAGAATCAATCGATACTGATGGACAGCATGCTTTCGTTGGTTCAGACTACCTTCCGGCCATTGTCGCTCGACTATCGAGCGCTCTCATGCCCGCTTCGACAAATTCCAGCCCTCGAAGAGCCCTCCTGTCTCAGCTCTTCGTGGCCCTTGGTATCCAGGCCCCCATCGAGGTCGCCGTTTACGGTGAGGGTATTTCGTCGATTTTTTGCACATAAGGTGGTGATATGTCTGTCGTTCTCAACGTCGCCTTCGCTACCGTGTCATAGTGGCCTCGATGGCGTACATTGGAGGAGCCAGGACCTCTCAGCAGATCAAGGGCGCTCTTTCTCTTGGCTTTAAGCCCGTCTACGCTGTTCGTCAACTTGCTCTGGGTGGTCGACTCGAGATCAAGATTGGTGACTGACGTATGGCCTCTTGCTTCTCTAGGCCACGTTGGTGCTGCAGCCCGCGACGACTGCCGTTTGCTTGAACTATGTTGCTCCAGAGTACTGGGCCTTGGTCGGCGTTCTCGTTCAGTTCATTATCGGCACTGCCGCCTCCACCGCGATGAAGAAGAAGAGAGCTCGTGCTATGCGAGATGCTAAGGGCGAGTGAGGGACAGGGGAGGTGAGGGAGGGGAAGCAGGATGGTGATTTGGTTGGGAATTGTAAAAGTAATTTGTTGATTTTTGGGTATGATGATGTTGACGATATCTTGACTGAACTAGTCATGAACGTGTCACTGGGATAGAAAGATGGAAAACCACATTTGAGATCGATTCATTGACTGTCGCGTCCTGACCAACTTCCACTACCCTTACGTCAACTTGCCCCTCATTTCCGCCCTGCGCAGACCCCTCTCGGGTCTCTTGATTCCCCGTGTGCTCCACTTCCGCTTTTTCCTCCTCGATTTCACAAAAAGTCATCACACCATCGTTCGAAAGCGCGTCCATACGAGTGAGAACCGCCTTCGCGTCCACGTCCTCGCATATCCCCGTCAAAGCTCACTACCGTTGGGATTCGCTCGCTTGTACCAGCTCATCGGTCCATACCGTCTCGTCCGATCATGGCTCCAACGTGTGCCAACCCGATCTATCTCTCCATCCTTCAAGGTAAAACCCCTCCCCCCTTCACTCCTTCCTGTCTGCTTTCGCCTTCTGATATTCACCCACTCACGGTCACTCTTGCCTCGTCCGCTTGATCCACCCAAGAACAGACTACCTTGAAATTCTTGTCGAAAGAGAATCTCGATCGGCAGATACTTACCGGAAGGGCATCAAATCTCTTAAATTGTGCCCCATCAAGTTCGTCCACCCCGATGAGGCTGGTAGCTTGGCTGGAATCGGACCAGGTATCATCAAGACGTGAGTTTCTGCTTGCTCGAAACTTACGCTTCAACGTAGCCGAGTTGATCAACAGAATGACTTGACAGAATCTCGATTGGCCTTGAGAAGCGTATCAAGGAGAACGGGGGCGTGATGCCTGGACCGCCAGGTAAGGGTTGTTTCGTCTGCGCTAGAACAACATTCCTGCTCGTAGAAGGCTTATCTGTGTCACTTTGTTCGTTTCAAGAACCCGTGTCGAAATCGAAGGCTGGCCCCAAAAGCAGGAAGCGGAAGGAGAAGAACGAGAATGGGATGCTCTCTCCGGGGTCCAAGAAGGCCAAACTGGCTGCTCGGATGAACGATCCTTCATCAGACGAAGATGGTCCAGCGATTGGATCGTCATCGCGAGCTAGTACAAGTAACATACCAGCAGCTCCCTCAACAGCGTCATCGACAGCAGCAGCAGCAGCTCTGGCTCGATCAGGCTACGACGCAGACCCACCACCTCCTCCAGCACCATCACATGGTCGCTCCTCTCGCGAATCATCTGCTTCGACCGCATCAAAATCGAAGGACTCCAAACAGCCCAAGATGTACGTGCCAGCAAAGGACTCTGGGGGGTACGCTATTTTGCTCGCCTTGATATCGAATGCCTCGGAGGACGATCCAGGAAACGGCATGACCAAAGCCGAGATCATCGAACTGGCAGAGGCGAAGGGCTGGTCGAGCAAGAGCTTCACGACGACCGAGAAGGGAAAGTATTACACTGCATGGAACAGGTCAGTCGGCCGAGGCTAAGCTTCGTTGTGTCTCCTCACAAGCTTTACAAGAAATGACTGATATGAATCATGTTACGTCATCGATAGCATGAGTACACTCACCGGTAAAGGTCTTGTGTGTCAGACTGGAAGACCAGCTCGATTCAGTCTGTCGGATACTGGCTAGTGAGTGCACATACCCTCTTCGTCTCAGCCAATGAGGCGTCGCTAGTTCTGATCCGTGATTCGCATCTCCAACTCTCCGGTCTACCATCATGCCACCCAGCGAGCTAGCGAAAACTCTTCAAGCTACCCTTCCCGTCGATCCGTATGAGCCATCCAAGCGAGACCATTTCACCGCCCGTTCTCACAGCTCCTCCAACTCGATCGGTGGTTCGACGAACGAAATATCTGCTTCATCCTCTCGCGCTTTCCCCATTCCGCTTCCCCCTCCTCCGCGACCTCCCCAGTCTCAAAGGCCGACAGTGGAAAAGTTTGGGTTCCACTTCGTTGGTGAGTGGCGGGCCATCTTTTCATCCGATCGAAACGACAGAATTGGGATCGATCTTGACAAGACGCTTTCTCTTTGCTCTCAGACAAAAAAGATGAACACGTTGCAACTCGAACTGAAGCCGCTATTCGATGCAACGACGAGGGCGAGATGGAACGCCGAATCGAGTTCCGACTTTCCCAACAATCACTGCCATTCGTCGTCTCGAACGTCGTCAGTCTCATCGAGGCACCCATCGGTAGAAACACAGAGAGAACGATCTTTGGCTGGGTGGCGGAGAATATGATTGGGAGCAAGTCCTTAGGCTACGGGTCCGTTGCTGCGATCTCGAGCGGCTCGACGTCCTGTTCACCAAGACCGAATGCGATCGCTGGACCGTCCTCTGGCTATGTGAGACCTAAAAGTAGCCCTCCAAGGTCTCCAGAGGGGTACCCACCTCACTCGGCTGCTACTCATGACTTTGGCGTCGTTGTTCCACCCTTATCGCCGTCTTCCTCTCGTTTGAGGGACATGACGACATCCTCTCACCTCTCAGTTTCTTATCATTCCCTTCAACGAACCTCCTCCGCATCATCCGTCACCCAGTCTCGACCACTACCAGCATTTACATCGTCCCTCCTCTCGACTGTAAACCGAACTCACTCCTTCTCTTCGCTAGACCAACAGCCGTACGCCTCGTTCTCATCTACTGCAACTCTCGGAGCGCCGCCAACTACGGCTCAGCCGATTCCACCCGGCAAAACCCACTCGAAACGACTCGACGCCCACATGCCGAATCCCTCTCACCTCATTGAATCTGACGAATCTGGTCACATCCATCGATCTAGCGACAATCTAGGCATTGTGGCTCCTATCCAAGGTGCCATGATAGATCCTCTGTCGACTGTCTCTGCAACGTCCGCTTCGGCCCAAGAGACCATCAACGGAGGTCGGTTCCCTCATTTCGATCCAATCGTTTGGCCAGCTGGATCTTACGAGATCATCCTTCTCCTCGACACGAGAGAAATCAAATCTCAAAGAGACCGATCGGGCTTCTTTGATAGACTCAAGGCGGTCGGGGTCAGGGTCGAACAGAGGGCTTTACCGGTGGGAGATATGCTTTGGATTGCTAGGGCCAAAGGTGGATTGGCGGATGATGAGTGCGTGTTGGACTTTGTGGTGGAAAGGAAGCGACTCGATGATCTCACCAACAGTGTCAAGGATGGTCGATTTAGAGAGCAAAAGGTCAGTCGAGAACGGTATCTTCCACCAAAAAAAAAGAATCCTGTGGCGATGATTGTATCGAAACCAAATCTGAACTCGACATACTTCTTCCCTCTTTCTTTTTCCTTCCTCCATCAATACCTACCTGCTCCTTCCTCCGATCAACCCTTCCTATCCAACAATCGTTTCGTTCTGGCTCGATGGGGGGTGGAGGTTTTAGTTTCGATTGAAAAATTCAGCCTTGACTCAAGTCATGTACCTGATTGAAGATTTCGACAATTCGTATCAGAACGAAGCCTGGGGAACCATGATCGCCACCGCCGTTTCCTCGACTCAAATCATAGACGGTTTCTTCGTCAAGCGAACGATCGACCTCAATAGCTCGATCGAGTACCTGCAAACGATGCATCGAACCATCGAAATGCTTCATCAAGTCAGTCGATCGATCTTGATCTCTCTCCTCTGACGATTGGATGGATTCCCCTTTTTTTCCTTCTTATGACTCAAAACGTCCTCCCCTTGTCGTGTTGACTAAACCATTACTTCTTTGCCTCCTCCCCCCCCCCCCTCGCCTTTTTTATTTGATTTTATTTAATATATAGGATACCAACCTCTACATCATTCCCGATCGCATGATTGCTCGACCAACCTACCTCGAACTTCAGAAACATCTTCGATCGACTCAACCTTCCCGACCCTTCCAAACAACCTATCCAACCTTTGCTTCCATCAATTCTAAATCGGGTTCAACGACGCTCAAGGATACTTGGTGCAAGATGCTCCTCACCATCTCCGGACTTTCACCCGAGAAGGTTTCGTCCATCGTCGAATCCTATCCTACCCCAATTTCGCTCTGGAGGGCACTGAAAGCGGACGACGAGAGGTACGAGAGAGAGGTTGAGGAATTGAGGAAGAGGGAGGGATTGAGTAGCGAGAAGGAGAGGGAGAGATTGATCAAGAAAGTTAGACATCCAAGGGAACTGTTGATGTTGACGCCGGGTGTGGGAAGGAGAGCGATCGGAAAGGCCTTGTCGACAAAGGTCTACGATCTCTTCAGGGCAAAGTCGTATTGACAAGAGAGAAGAAGAAGAAAAAAAAAGGACGCCGGATCTTTGACGAATGTCTTCGGTTCTTTCTTTTGTTATAGGGTTCTCCTTTGTCTTCACTTTTGCTTCGGTTTCTCCATGACTTCATGATGTTTTGCTCTCTCGAATGATGACGACCAAACATCTTCGTCGATACAATCAACATCATACGAACTGTGCAACGTTCCCCTTGTTTACCTTTTTTTTTTTTTTTTTCCTTCCTTTCTTCACAGACGAGTCAACGCTCCTTGCTCATCCCCCCAGGTCTCTTTCCATTCCTTGAATCCTCCCGTGAGGATAAGAGACTTGCTCGTCGTATTACCATCCGCATCCAAAGCGTCTTGATACCATCCTGAGGGGGGGGGGGGGGGGGGGGGCGAAAATTGCACAGAGAAAACAAGGAAAGAGAGAGAGGAGAAGGAGAACACTCAGCTCTTTTTCTTCTATGTTTTTTTTCCTCCTCCTCCTCCTTCATCGTCATCGTCATCATCATCATCTTCTTCTTCTTCTTCTTCTTCCTCTTTTGTTCCGAGTCAAGACTTACCAGCACATCTAGGACCTCTGCCGTTGGAAGAAGAGCAGTAGAATATGACGAGACCGATCTTAGACAACATGGGGTAGAGCGATGGAAGGGTTTGGTGAAAGGTTTGGGCTGGAAGGTTGATGGCTGAAGCTATCATGGCTGATTCCTTCGTGTTGGTCGAACATATAAATAAATAAAAATCATTTGTACCGAGCAAGGATAAGGACAAGAAAGTGCAGTGAAGAGAAAGAGAGAGAGAGATTGATCTAGATCAGTCAAGACCGGTAAAGAGAAAGAGGTCCAACTTACTTGATCGAGTTCGTTCCTTCTGACGTCAACGACGAGGTAATCAACACCACCTCTCTGAGTGGTTGAAGTGTTCTCCATGATCATTCGGTGGAGATCGTCGACTGAGATCTGAGCTGGCGTTGAAGTGGGGACGGGGAGGTGAGCATACCAAGTTGGCTTGATGTGTTCGGGTAGGATGGCGGCTGCTTCGATGGCGACGGCCTTTGCGGCTTGGATATTTTGGTTCTGCATGCCAAGAGAAGAGACTGGGGGGCGGATAGAGGGTTGGAGCCGGAGTGGTTTGGAGAAGGAACGATGGAGAAGCAGAACGGAGGGGAACATGACTTTATTTCCATCAAGGGAATAATCGGTGTGACCAGGGAGCCAAATGTTTAAAGAACGTGCAAATGGGGAAGTTTTTTTTTTTTTTTTTTTTTTGGACAAGAGAAGTGAATTTGATTTTGGAATTGAGAGGAGGTGGGACTTAATCTGATGACCATATTCAAATTCGATTCCAAAATCAATCCCCTCTTTGAAGGAGCCACCCCACGACACACACCCCAACCCTGAGTTCCCAAACCACCAGATCCCACCAGAAACACATGCCCTGTCGATCCCAAGATTCACCGGCCAGACTCCACAATGGCGAGACCGACGATCAGGTTGACCCCGAGTCCCACCTTTCACCCCAACGCAACTCGACCACGAAATGTTGGTACTTCTCCCTCCAGTCATCATCTGACCAACCACCCCCGTCGGACACCAAAACATCTGTCTAGATTTCATTTTATTTACCTCAAAAAAATTCAGTTGGATCGATCCCCGTTTCGAGATCTGACGTGTCCGCTTTCCTTCTTTGGCTCTTTCTTCCTTCTCACCCCCCGTACGATGTCCCCCAGCATTACTAGCCGGGCTAGGTTTCCTGGATCGATTCTTGGCTCTCTGGGTACTGATCGCCATGATTCTTGGTGTCGTCATTGGTAAGCCTTGACTGACATCCTCGTTGGCTTGCCTCTGTTTAGCGTCCGGGGATGAATTTGAGGTGGCTGAAGATATGATTTATTCATTCTGTCCCACGTGTTTCTCAACATGACCTCATGATAGGTAAATTCGCTCCAAATGTCAATGCCGTTCTGAGCGGTTCTACATTAGAAGGCGTCTCGATACGTAAGTGGTCGCTTCTTGATTCCTGTACCAAAGAAGAAATTAGATCGAGCTGTCTTTTTGCTATTGTTGTCATTGACGATTCTTCTCTCTCTCTATGCTGAACGCTTCTTAATCCTCTTGTCGATCTTCAACTATCGTAGCTATTGTTATCGGTTTGCTTGTCATGATGTGGCCGATCCTCACAAAGGGTCAGTGTTGTGCTTTGTTAACTGTTTCGATCCCAGAGATCGACGTTGCTGACGAGAAGGAAAAAAAAAAATCCCCCTCTGGCTTACGTCGTCTCTCTCTCTCTCTTTCAGTCCAGTACGAGAGATTGCCTGAAATCTTCTCCGCTAGTCTCATCTGGTACCAAGTTGGCATCAGCCTGATCCTGAACTGGATCATCGGACCATTTGTTCGTTCGACTTTACAAGTTTGATTTCGTATATGAACTACGCTTTGTCTGGGTCGTTGACGAATCAATTCTGACCTGGGTCATCTGTCTAGGTGATGCTCGGCGTCGCTTGGGCCACACTTCCTGATCTTCCAACTTATCGAACCGGCGTCATCATGGTTGGACTAGCTCGGTAAGCAAGACCATTTTTTTTGGGGGGAGACGAAAAACTTAGTATCGCCATCTTCTCATTGACTTGCTACCATGCTTGATCCTGGGAAATCAAGATGCATCGCAATGGTCATGATCTGGAACCAACTCGCCAAAGGAGACGGCGACTACTGTGCAATCCTGGTCATCATCAACTCGGTCCTTCAAATCATCCTCTACTCGCCGATGGCTCTCTTCTTCGTGAACGTCATCTCGGACGAGGAGACTCTCGAGTTGGAGTATGGGCATACCGCCATCGCTGTCCTCATCGTGCGTCCTCGCGATCCATCCCTTCCCCCCTTCTCCCCCTCCCCATCGATCCTTACGCGGTCAAGAGATGATTGAAGCTGGAACTCAATCCATTCTTGGTTCTGCCAACGTTCCTCAATTCTCCTGATTCTTACAGTACCTTGGCATCCCTCTCGCTGCTGGCATCGTGACTCGTTTCGTCATGCTTCGTCTACTCGGTCCTGAAAAATTTCAGACCAGATTCCTCCCATTCTTTGCACCATGGTCACTCATCGGATTACTCTACGTCATCATCATCATCTTTGCCGAACAAGCTCAACGGATCCTTGACAACCTGGGACCTGTGAGTACTGAAAGTCATCTCATCAAATCTGTACAGAAAACCCTTTTTTTTTTGCTTCTTCTTTTCCCCACTTACAATTGGACCGATCCCGAAACTCATCATCTAACAATGCTTCCAATCTCAGACGTTTCGAGTGTTTGTCCCGATGGTCATCTACTTCCTCATCATGTGGATTGGGACGTTTGGTGGGATCTGGTGGATCAGTCGAAGAGGATGGAAGGCGGGTGGCGATAAAGTTGGTTCATACGAAATGGCTGTCGTCCAGGTGCGTACCTCTCTCCCTCTCTCTCCCCCTCTCTTCATTCGTTCATCTCATCGCATGTCTGGAGATGAGACGCAGAGTCTGATGATTGCTTCTTATACCTTCCTTCCTTCCTTTCTTTCCGCCTTGGAACTCTTAGTCATTTACGGCTGCATCTAACAACTTTGAGTTGGCAATCGCAGTCTGCATCGCTGGTAACCTCATCTTTCGCCTGCCAATATGAGTCCTCGCGTGAATCTCAAACATACTAAAATTACTATTCCCCTTTTGAAACCCCTCAACAGTCTATGGCATCAACAGCGATCAAGCTCTCGCAGCGACCATCGGCCCTCTAGTCGAGGTCCCGGTACTACTCGCGTTGACTTGGCTGGCGCTCTACTTCAAGAAGAGACTCACGTGGGAAACTCGAGATATCGTCGGTAGTGTTGACGAGAAGACGGTCAGCGTGGAAGTCGGCAAGATCGAGGAGAGTGATAGCTTAGGGAAGAGGACTATCTTGAGCTAAAGGTTTACGCGTGTCCCTGGCTGTCTTTTTCTCTTTTTTTTTTTTTTTCTTTTACGTTCCCTTTAGATTTTGTTGTGATTCGATAGTGTATGATGACTAAATCCTATATGTCCCCTCGATGAAGAGGAAAGATTCAAGGGAGGAGAAAGCAAAAACCGAACGGGGGGGGGAGGCATTGACCATATCGGAACGAGATGGATGAAGCTCCGTGCAACGTCTCTTCTTCTTGGAAAGTCATTCTACGGGGGTCCAGATTCATCGATCCATCCTCAGGTCCTCAAGACAAATGATTGACTTGATCTTGGAAACGACTTTTGTCTAGTTTGATTTGAGCTTGAATCGATCGTCAGACTTCTTGAGGACGTCTAGTAGTCGAAGGGACATGTCGACGGTGATCATGAGCTGGAAATGAGGGGTCGAAACGGATGGGAGAAAGAAAAGAAGAAGAAGAAAAAGGTCACGTTTGGGTTGATCAACGTAGGATTGGAATGGATTTTTAGATTCGAAACCCGAGCGAGATTTTAGCTTACGGGAAGGACGAGGAAGGGAATATATGATGACAGGAGCATGAAGAATTGTTGATTCGTCAGCTCTCTGCTTCCTCCTTGGATGAATCCTGTCGACGTTGACTTGTCGCCAACTCGAGGATGACCAAGGACGACTGCGAGGACAGGTACGAGGGTGGTGACGGTGCTAGCTCCATAAATGAGCAGAAGGACCCAAATCTTTCGACTCCCCCTGTAGAGGCCATAGGCACCGAGGAAGAAGGTAGGGAGTTGAAAGAGACCTTCCAATGCGAGGAGAGACCTGAACCAAGTTGAGGCATCAAAGGGGAAGAGCTTGGTTGGGTGGGTTGGGAAGAGTGGGGAGAGAATGGGATCGTTTGACAAGTCGGTGTAGAAGTTGAGGAGATGGCTCAGGCCGGCTGGGATACGGTTGGTTGGGTAGAAGGCTTGGAGACTTGGTTCAGGGATGTTAATTTAAATGGAGTCAGACGGGAAGCGTTCAGAGGTGTTTAAACGAACTCGATGCAAAGGGTGGCTGGGATATGGCACTGTGTTTGAAAGAGAGAGAGAGGGAAATTGAGGATGAGATTGGATTTTGTATATATTATATATATATATATATATAGATGGTGAGACGGACGAGGAAAAAGATGAGATAAACGAGATCCAGTGGTCTCTGGGTGATAGGTGTGGTGGTCATGTGTGGGTGGTACGTTCGGGATGATGATGGTCTGCCAGGGACGGCTTGTCTCTTGAGCCCAAGAGTCGAACCCCCGCCCGCTCACCTTCGACGACGACTCCTCCTCCCATCCTCCCTCTTGCCTAGGGTGAACGATGTCTACCGCTTCCTGCTTCAACCTCCATCGCGAATCGAGGATCATCCTCAAACGGTTTCGAAAGAGTCCGCCTTCGTTGAGCATCGAGCTCTATCCGAATCACTTTCGTTTCAAGGATCAGGTCCGTCCAACACACCAATCATCCACCCTTCACAGTCTCATCCTTACAGCCAACAACGTTTTCAGACAGGCATCTTCGCTTACCACAGTCCGATGAAGGTATCTCGACCCAATCTCCTACCCTACAAACGACCCAATCTCCACGCGACGAGCGTCATCAAGCCCCTAAACGTCGACCTTCTGACCTCTTGCCATCTCTTCATCAGGCATTCCTCGAAGCTGTCCGAGCACAGACGATACCTCATGATCTCGTCCCTACGCTTTCGGCAGCCAACGTTCCCTACTATGACGGATGCCTCATCGTGGAACTAGTCGACCATAGACCCAAGTCCCTACTCCAACCCAAGATCTCTTCCAACTCATCTACAGCAACCCCATCGACTTCTCAATCCTCATCGTCAAAAAACCCTCTCCTGTCTACGACGTTGATTGCAAGCTCGTCGAGTCACCCACCCACCACTGCTGCCGCCTCTTCATCCTCTAACGGTCGATCCTCATCGACACCAGTCCGAGTCGTATTACATCCCAGTCCTGGGAGCCTTTGGACGGATGTTTGCATGTTGAATGAGGAGATGGGAGGAAACTGGGACGACTACGACGCGCTTCAACTCGAGGCCAGAGTTCTTGTACGTTCGCTCGTTCACTCCCTGACGTGAAGAGAACTAGCATCGGATTAATTCAAGCGCTCTGTACACGTACCAGGCTGCCACTGCCCCTCCACTTTATCTCGGTACATCACTTTACGCTTCCCGAGTCGCCAACACAGCGATCTCACTTTCCTCGCCCTCGGTCGTCCTGCCAACAAGCACCGACTCGGTCGAAGATGCCCAAGTCAGGCGGCAGAGAAAACGTCGGAGAGACAAAGAGAGAGAAGACCGAGAAGAGAGGGAAGAGATCGCTAAACTGTATAGAGTAGGCGAGGTCATTCGCGACCTCAAGGGATTCCAACCTAGGTCAGTCCGACATCGCCCCAAAGTTGTGGTGACAGTCCCGTACTTCGAAGACCCCTAGTCGCGTCTCTTTTACATCGGGTACTCATGATAGCCCCGGGTTCACTTGACCTTGTTCTGCCCATGGCTTTCAATATAGATTCGATCGACTCGCCAACATCCTGTCCTTTCGTGAGCGAGCACAAAAAGATCCGACGTTATCAGAAGGTAGCATATCTCGTCCCCGTGAGGCTTCCGCTGGTACGACCACCAGCAACACGCCTTTCATCCCAAACGTTTTTGCGTCCTCCTCAGTTCCTACGCCGACAGCATCAGTCCCTTCACTTCCTGCCGCACCTCCCTCAACGTCGACTGGCCAACTATCTGCTTCTCAAGCCTCGTATTCGAAAGACACCGCTTCAAAGAAGAAGGGCGGTGGTGCAGGAATCGGAGTGAGTGGGGGAGGTGGAGCAACATCAGGGACTAGCACAACGACGGCCACAAAGAAGAAAAAGAAGAAGGGGACAACCGAAGCAGCTGCTATAGGAGAGGATGGAGATGGAGATATCAAAATGTCGGGTCCTTCTATCGCAGGAGGGGGAGGGAAAGCACCCAAAGGGAATTCGAAAAAGAAGGATCCCAAATCCACGCCTGCGTCCACGGCCCACGCTTCCCTCCCCAACGCAGATAGTTCGATGAACGTCGATGGAGGAACTAGCGGGCTCTACGCCGGTAGTTTTTCCTCCTCAGCAACCAAACCTTCAACGACGTCTTCCAACAAGAAGCGAACGACTTCTGCCAAACATCCTCCTCCTCCCCCACTTAACCTTTCATCATCGTCGTCATCGGCTATGATTACCACTAATGATGGACCACCGACCCTGGCCTTTTCATCCTCTCATATTCCACCACCACCACCTGGTCATGGAGGGTCAAACAACACCAATCTTGTCAACCTTTCCTCTCCACCCAAGAAACGTCAAAAAATGGCAGGAAAAAGTCTTCTTCTTCCTCCCTCTCAACAAAAACAACAACATCTCTCCCAGGTCCAGACATCCAACAAGACCCTTCCTCCTTCCTCCTCCACTAATGCTACGACTACTAACAGCACCTTCGGCGGGAAAACCCTCCCTCCCTCTGCTGCTGCTGCTTCTTCTTCTTCATCCTTGACGGCTCCTCCTTCTTCGACGACGACGACGACGACGGCGAAACTCATTCCCAACAACTCCTCACCTTCTCAACCTTTCCAACTTCAACTCCCACCTGGGTATCATAAGAATTCGATCAAGAAACCACCACCACCACCACCTTCTCAACAATCCTCGACGATGATTCCCCATCCTTCTGTTGGGTCCAATACCTCCTCCTCATCCTCCTTTGGAACTTACAGCAATAGTGGTGGTGGTGGTGGTGGTGGTGGCGGTGGGATGGGTGGTACTCAGATGGACGCGAATCAACAATTAGCTTCGATGCAAGCGGATTTAAGTAAGAAGGCTCAGGCGGCCATGAGGGAAGTCCAAGCGGCTGCCAAAGGCTTGGCCAATGGCGGTGGTGGTGGTGGTAGTGGTGGTGGGTTTGGGAGATGATTTTTTAGTTGTTGTTGTTGTTGAAAGGATTGAGCTGAACGACACGTTTCCCGGGTGGATAGAGGGAGAGAAGGGGTTTCTTTTCTTTCTTTCTTTCTTTCTTTCTTTCTTTCTTTCGGTTGCGTAGGGTTGTATAGAATTTAGACTGCTTTTTTTTTGTCTTGTCTTTTGGAGAAGGGAATCAAGGATTCTTTCTTCCCCGCGCCCTCACTCAATCCGATCCGCGGCGTCTACTCATTCACCTAGGCCATGTAAGCGAATCATGATATTTGGTTGGGTCTGTCTGTCTGTGTGTGTGCGTACGTTACGTGCAAAGGAATGAAAGCAAAAAAAAAAATATGTGGGACGGCGGTTGCGTGTGATGTTGCGGGGGGGGGGGGGGGGGGGGGGGGGGGGGGAGGAGAGAAAGAAGAACAGATGAAAAAAGAAGAACAAAACAAGAAGCGCCTGGGCATGTAAAGAGGTGACAGAAAAGCGGAACCGAGAGGGTAGACAAGAAGGGCGGAGGGGGAGAGACAATGCAGGTATTGTGGGAAAGAACGAGTGCCAGGCAAAGGAAGGAGAAGACATGGGCTGCTGGCTGATGGAATAAGCGTTGAGAGAAGAAAACAAGTCTGGAAGAAGCAAGGATAGGATGGAAGGACTGGGAGAGCATTTTTTTTTCATCGTTTATTTATTTTATTTATTCGAACGTGCATCTCAAGCTTGCGCACTGTCAGTGAAGTAAGGGTGAAGCAAAGCACGCTTGGCTGTTTACGGAAGATACGAGTTTTTTTTTTCGTTTTGAGAAGAGAATCGTCGACCAGAAGAAGCAAACAGGTGAGGTTAATGATTTTGAGGTCAGTCTGATTTCTCTTTTGGGTCACAAGCTTAATCCGTGAGAGAGGAACTCCTCCGACCACGTACCTGAGATTCTCCGACTGGGATCGTAGATGAGGGTCTGTTGGAGGAGATTGAGTCCTACTTCATCCAGACCTGGACAAGCTTTGGAGAGATCCTGGGGATGCCATTGAGGGAAGGAAGTCTTGTAGTCCGGAAGAGCTCGGACTCCTGGCCAGACATCATCATCTGGGGTACCGAGGAGTCTGCAGTAGAGAGGTCGGATTGATGATGATCGATAATATCGGTGGAGGGGAAAGATGGAGGAGGAGGGAACACGGGTTGGTCAGTATGATGAACTCGAAGCGTTAATCCAGGGGAACTTCCAGTCGGTCCAAGACCCAAGATCAACGTGATTGGAAAAAATCAACGTGATTGAAAAAAAAAAAAAAACAGCCAAAGCGGAATGGAAGGGGCAGAGATGTATGAACGGACCGGAAGATTCGGAAGATCTCGTCAATCTCAGAGTCTCCAGGGAAGAGAGGTTGCCGAGAGACCATCTCAGCGAAAATGCATCCGACAGACCACATGTCGAGTGCGGTCGAGTAGTGTCGAGACCCGAGAAGGACTTCCGGTGCTCGGTACCAAAGTGTGACGACCTGTGCATGGGCAGTTTGCCGTGTACGAGAGAAATTGGGGAGGTTAGATCACGTGTCCTCGGGTGATCTTTCCGACCTCTCCACCTTGATTGACGAGACGAACCTCGTGGGTGTACGTCCGGAGAGGAATTCCAAAAGCCCTGGCTAGACCGAAATCGGCAAGCTTGAGGTTGCCGTCTTTGTTGATGAGAAGATTCTGAGGCTTAAGGTCTCGATGAAGGATTCTGTGAGCGTGGCAGTAGTAGAGTCCCTTGATGAGTTGAAGTGTGAATCGCTGATGATCGAAGAGAAAATCCGAGGAGGTAAGACGGGGAGGGGCGTCAGCAACGTGCTAGGAAAGTTTAGACGGAAGGGGGATATATGAACCTTGACGAGTGCTGGACCAAGACCTTCGTCATGTCCAATAGTATCCATGTACCGCTTGAGATCCATGTCAAGAAACTCAAAGACAAGATATAATTTGGCATCCGAGTGAACGATGTCGAGCAATCTGTCAAGATGGACGATGAACGGGTAGCAGATCAAGTCAGCGAAATGACTCTCTGGTTTCGATGCTCGTGTGATGTCGCAACAAGACCCTTAGTTCATCGCGCTCTCATCGCAGCAGGTGACAAGACGATGGCGTCGACATTCTGTAAGATGGTCCGTCGTCGTAAACAAGCGGCCTTGTTCTTTTCACTCGACGTCCCAACGATGGATGGGCCCTCAGGTGAGGATGACTACGTCCTGGAGCTGGGAGCATCACCCAGATCACGACTCACCCAACGATGTTGTCATCCTTGAGCTCCTTGAGCAGACTGATCTCCCTGATGGCCGTACTCGGGACACCTTCGTCTTCTGCCTCGAGTCGGATCTTCTTGAGAGCGACGTAGTTGCCAGACTTGAGATCTTTGGCCTTGTAGACGACTCCATAAGTACCTGATGAGATTGTTTAGGTGAGGAGGGAGTTGTTGTCGATGAGTTGTGAAAGACAAGTGTGATGAGGAATCGGGAACGGCAAAGGAATCGGTATTTGGGTTGTGGTACCTTCACCGATCTTCTCGAGCTTGGTGTAATTCTCGAGGAAGGACATTGGGGGGATATGGGCTGTGGTTGATGCTGTCGTCGTCGCGAGGGTGAGAGGTTGGAAGGAGGGGGGGAGGGTCGAATCGAGTGATTTCGGGAGGGTTTTGGTTTTCAGTCGCGTCCTCCCTCAGCTTTCCTCCAAAAGCTCAAACGCCCATTCACGTTCCCTTCCACATCAGACCAGGATGGCCGCAAAGTTCACCCAAGTAGATTCCTTTTCTCTCCAGCCAATCCGATATCCTATCCGGCACTTGCTCAACCACGAATCTTGCTTCATTTCGTCCCAAATCAGGCTGAAAAGGTAAAGTAAACACCTCCAAACACTCAATTACCCAAACATCTCCCTTCACGACCTCACACCCTGTCCTCGACTTCTATAGCTTAAGGCCATCGAAAAGTATGGCGATTACATCCAGTACTCGGCTCGTTACTCAGGTCTGTACCCTCTCACTTCTTCCTTCCTTGACAATCAATCCTCTACACACTTGCATATATCCTCAACTAAATCATCAACCTGACCGCTCAGATGATACCCACGAATACCGGTATGGTTCGCTTCACCTCTCTCGATCGACTCGTCGCCGTTGATTGAACGACCAATCTCAGCTCGGGAAGTGAAATCTGAACTTACCCCTCCACTTTCTCATCGTCGTCAACTACGGTTGCGTCCCATCCGTATAATTCCCTTCGATAGACATGTTACTCTTCCCAAGCAGCTCGTTAAATTCCTTCCAGCGGGCATAGCGACCGAAGACGAGTGGAGAGGTTGCGGTATCAGGCAGGTTCGTACCTTCACACACTCGGTCAATGGAGCTGTCCCATCTTGAGGTACGTGTAGCTGATTGAGGATTCCTTTAAACCATGCGTTGCCTCGCGCTTGTAGAGTGCTGGGTGGGAGATGTACCTGCGTCACGAGCCAGAACCTCATATCCTTCTGTCAGTATCTCACGTCTCGATCAGTTTCTCGACGGCCACAGTGTCCTCTTGCTGATCGAGGGCTGCTGAATTTACGACGAGACCTACAGCTTCAAGCGTGATAAGGATTACGATCTCAAGCATCCGCTCTAGTCGTCTTTTCCGGGCCTTCGACTTACTTCCCTTTGCTGACGAGCTTGGGGATGCTCAGTCCTTCTCTTTTCGCACCTTTCTCGTCGAGTCTTATTGCTTTGTTATATCGCTTGCCTTTTCGACTATTTCCTAACCGCCCTACTACGATAGGACCTCTGCTTCTTGTGCAGCGGAGGGGTACTGTCATTATCTCTTCGTTCCCCTCCCATCACGTCTCTCTTCGCAGCGTTTCCTTTCAAGAATATAGTCTACATTCGATTTGCCATAGTTTTTCAACCGATGCATCACCAAACTTTCTTTTCTTCGCTCGTCTTTCCTCTCCACAACAAACAAATGCATGTGTCTATGGTCTTTACAGATCAATTCTTCCGACTCGATCGTTGACAGTGTCTCGATCCAGCTGATCTACCTGATATATCGGATATCGAAGACGGGAGACGTTTACCACGTACGCGATCTAGAAGAGTTATCGAGAGTCCCAGGTTTCGTGAGACGTTGAAAAGTCCGGCCTCAGAATTTCCTTCAGAATCGCGCAAACTACCCTCGCCATCGCGCAGGCCGTTGTTGTAGCTCTCGGATCTTCGGATTTTGCACCAGGAACGAGGTCGAAAAGAGGGTGAAGAAAGAGGCGAAGTGAGGTAACCAGAATTCCTGGAAGCGGGCCAAATTTCGTTCTCTGCCAATCTGCTCTCCCTTTCCCCGACCCGCCCTTCCGCCCTAAAGCCTCCCCTAAGAACGTCTTTGTTGCCGACGCACTCTTATATCGAGCATCATGGTCCGAATCTCCGTTCTCAACGACTGCCTTAACAACATCGTCAACGCCGAGAGGCGAGGAAAGCGACAGGTAAGCCCTTCTTTTTTTTTCTGGCCTCTAGATTCGAACGGTCTGGCATGATGTTGGGATTGTCTCGCAAGGGCCACGCCGTGCTTGAGTACTGAGTCTGGGTAAAGCAGGCAGGACGGGAATGCAATGTCGTCTTTCAAGAACGAGGGAGGAGCAGGGTGGGAGAAGGAAGATGGAAGGTCTTGCGTCGGATGGATCAGGTCAGATGAAGTTTAGGCGAACCAAGCTAACAAAACATTTCCTTGCCCTTCCCCATATCCTTCGTCTGTCCCGACGTGCTTTGTGATCGCTTAGGTCCTCATCCGACCTTCGTCCAAGGTTGTTGTTCGATTCCTCTCTGTCATGCAGCAGCACGGTCAGTCCTTTCGCCTCTGCAATCGTCGCTCCTAGATCTCTATTCGTCTCCCCTCTCCGCTCTTGTACAACACCACGATTCTACCACAACCCCCTCCGAAGCATAACTGTTTGGTTCCAGGCATATGCTCCTACTGGGATCATTCTTTAAGTCTTCGGCATATCAACCAGGCTTGACGGGACGCTCGCGTCTCGTCGGGTCAGCCTACCCTTTATCCTCTTTCCCTCTCCTTCGGTTGGCTCCTCGGAGCAGACACCCCAGTTGGGGAGGGGACTGGCTTGGGAGGTACACCTTGTCAGCCAAAAAAAGAAAGCTTTCTTTCCTTCGATTTCTATTCCTCTATCACCGTCTCACCTGTCATACGCGCTTTGCATCGAATCATCGAACTGACTTTTTGCTTGTCTTTTTGTCCGACCACGCGGATTGTCCAGGTTACATCGGTGACTTCGAGATCATCGATGACCACCGAGCTGGTAAGATCGTCATTGAGTTGAACGGTCGACTCAACAAGACCGGAGTTATCTCTCCTCGATTCAACGTCCAGGTTGACGAGATCGAGTCTTGGGTTCGTTTCTTTCAGTTCAAATCTTGGCGAATCCAATCGGTATTGACGTCCTCTTTCTGCGCTTTTCCCAGGTCAACTTGTTGCTCCCTGCCCGATCCTTCGGTCTCATCATCCTTACCACCTCTGCTGGTATCATGGACCACGATGAGGCTCGACGAAAGCACGTGAGTACCACATGTCTACTCGTCCGCCCTTCCCATCTCGTCCGAACTGACGCTGCCTTTCTGCTTTCTTACTCAGGTCGGAGGAAAGCTCCTCGGATACGTCTACTAAGCGGCTCAAAGCATCTCCCACATTCTGTGGTCGAGGTAAATTGATATCCATGATTTCTTAGAAGGCAAAATAGATTGGACTGTTCATGCAAGATGTTGAGGATTCGGTCCCAGGGAAAACACGAAGAGAAGAGTCGGTTGGCTCTTGACGGGAGCTTGACTAAGAACGGCCGATCGAGACACTATTCGCCAGACGTTTTGCGATGACCGATGGCATCTGGTGTTATATCCGGGGATGAGAAAAATCGAGAATGCCCTCCCTTCCTCCGGCCGGAACGGAGGTCAATTCCCGACTTCCTCGGCTTCATTTAAGTGGAATCCCTCCACTTTCGTCGACCTTAGCCCCCACACTCACACACCCCCACCATCTCGCCACCTCCTAACACTTCAGCCATGCCATCCGCTCAACACCTCGACGCTCTTCCACAAGTCTGCAAAGCTCTTCACAAGGCTAAGTCGGCCGCTAAACTCTCGTTCGAAGATCTCGCTAAAGCACTCAACAGGGATGAGGTTTACGTCGGTGAGCCTCCGTCTATCTTATGTCATCTCGTTCAAATGAGGAAACTGCTTCACAGACACAGTAACATCCTCTCTCTCTCGCTCTCTCTTTCGAGACATGTCGAGATTCTCACTACTCGGTTTGCTGACAAAAGTCCTCCCACCTGGTTGACCCTGCTACCGTCCTCCTCCGTTTCCGAAGCGGCAATCTTCTACGGCCAGGCACAACCCACTCGATCCGATCTAGAGGGTCTCATCAAAGCGCTCAGCTTGGAAAACTCTGATCTAGGAAAGGATGAGGCAAACATGGGAGAAGGTTTTTATCCCATCAGAGGGTACATTCTACTTCTCCTTTCGTCTTTGCCTCGCTTTTTTTTTTTTTTTAGCACGTTTGAACTTAACTCGTATTAACAAAAATAAAAATAAAAAAACAGACAACTCTGGCAATCACCGCCCACGGATCCAGTTCTCTACCGCCTGTATGAGATACTTGTCGTCTATGGTTTCCCACTCAAGCATATCATGTGAGCTCCTACACAACGCAACCAAGCCAATCTAACCCCCTCACTTGGGAAAGCGTTGGAACTGATCCGATCCATTGTGTTAACTCGTTTAGACACGAGAAGGTGGGGTTTCGTTCTATTTAGTCCATCTTTCCGATCGCCCCCCCCCCCCCCCCCCCCCCCCCCTTTTCTCCCGTGGGTTTTTTGTGGGGGGGGGGTTTTTTTTTTCCGGGCCCCCCCCCCCCCCCCCCCCCCAATCATCCTTCTTACGATCAACCCAGTTTGGAGACGGGATCATGAGCGCCATCGATTTCGAAGCTCACGTCTCGAAAAAGGAGGATCCGAAAGGGGATAGGGTCGTCATCAGTAAGGATCTCTGTCCTGCTTCTTCTCGATTTCGTATCTAAAGAAAAGTCCCTGATGGTTCTCCCCTACTCTGTTTTGGTTTCCTCTCTCCTTTACGTCTTCCCTTTAAACYCTTCCSCTTTKTGMCYCCCYCYCYCCCCCCCCCCCCCCTTTCTGCCAAAAAAAAAAAAAAAAGCCCTCGACGGGAAATTCTTGCCTTATCGCAAGTTTTAGGTGAAGAACAGTTGATCTTTCCACGTCGTCTGTTTTTTTTTTCCTTCTTTTCTTTTGTAAGGCTTCGTCTTTTCATCTTCTATTCTGTTTTCTATTTTAGTCTTCCTCCCTTCTACATGCATCTATCCCATCTTGCATGTTACCTTGTTTACTGATCCAGCGTCAAATGGGGTCCTTTTCTCTTTCTTCTTGTTCTCGTCATGGGCATCAGGGAAGAGTTCTGCTTTGATTGATCAAGCTTTCTTGGCCTTTGGGACCGTTCTAAGAGCCTTCTTCCTCTGACCCATCATGTACGCATACATGACGGCGAGAGCAGCAGGCCAGATGAGGACGAGACCAGCCTTGAAGAAGTCGTACGGGTGCCAGTCGGCTGAGAATTTGTTTGGGTTACCAAAGAGATGACCGATGAGGGGTAGATTGGCGAATGAAGGAAGGGTGATGTAGGCCAACCAAGCCTCTGAGAGAGCACCGAGAGGGTAGAGGGGATAGAAGGTAGTGTATCTAACAAGAAGGCGACGGCAAGAACGAGCTTAGTGACGTGAACTTTTGTCGTTTTTGTTGCGTCCCTGAACGGTGGGGACAGGAGATCTCACCGAAGCCAAAGGAGCCAACGAGGGTTGAGACCGAGCAGGTTGAGGGCGTAGAAGAGGTATCGGATGACCTCTGTGGCCGACCAAGCAAAGACCATCATCGAGTATACAGGGGAAGCTTGCTGTTGAAGTCCACCGAGGAAAAAAAAAAAAAACGTTGTTGGTCAGTCAGATTGAAGCAGAGAGAGGACAAATCCCAATCTGAGGGGTAAACGTCGAATGGCAAGAGAGATGTTGCCTTTATGGGGAAAACAAACGATTCAAAGGGAGAGAACTTACAGCGGAAGAAGAAGGTTCAACGATAGCCCAAACGGACCAAAGTCGACTAGCGACTTGAGCAGCGGTCGTTCCAACGGGACTTCTGACGAGACCCAAAGCGGCATGAACGACTTCCAACAAAGCGAAAGATTGAACGATGGCCGTCAAAGGTCCGACGGCTGAATAAGCTCCACTCAACCTCCAAGCGGCCTTGGCTAGATAACTCGTGGATAGAGAGTGATTCTTGAAGGAAGAAGAAGTGGTCGACTGGACGAGGGGATTGATTACGTTCAAGTAGTCAAGGACCTTGTTTGCAGCGAGGGTTAAGGTCGAATGAACGGTTTTCGGATCGGAGGAAGGGTAGAAGACGTGGGTGAGGAGGAGGACTAGGATGATAGCCCATGCGAATGAGGAGGCTAGATTGTAGAAGATGAGGTAGAGCTTGCTGGGGGAGAGCTTATCTAGGGTTCTCGGAATCAGCCAGGGGCGGTTTTTTCATGGGATGATTTGGGATGAACTGACTTTTGGCGTTCGTGGGTTCGATGTGATGACGGGTATGATCGACGATGTTGCCGTTTGAGTCGAAAGTGGATCGCATGTTTGGTGATGGTTCAAGCAATCAACTTCCTTTCCAGTTTCTCCTTTCTCATACACACGTCATCACGAGAAGCCATGCCCCCAACCAAACGTCGTCCTCCTCCTCCTTCCTCGAAGCATTCAAAGAAATCCCGTGTCCCAACCTATCATTCCTTCGATGACGCCCTCGACGCTGGTGTCCTCCAGGAGGAAAAGGGTGAGAGGTACAAGACGGGCGACAAGGTGAATCAAATCTTCCTCCTTGCTTTCCTAACAACCCAACACTCACCAGCCTGACATCACCACACTATCTAGTCCATGAGATTCTACCAAGAAGCCGCCAAGCTTTACCAACGAGCCATCGACTTCGATCCAAACGCCTTTGAAGGTCACTACAATCTGTCCGTCAAGAGATCGATTCCCCTACCATCGTCATCAACCCCCAAGTCACAGGACTGATTCAGTCAAATTAATCTTCATCAACTCTAGAGCTCGAACCCTCTTTCACCTAGGCACCAACTTCCTCCTTCCACCGACGTGTTTCGAACCACTTCAAGCTTCAATAGCTCAATACCGAATCGCTATTCAAAATTGCACGACTGACGATCAACTTCGATGCGACGCGACGTTCAACATGGCCGAATCTCTCCTCAGCTTGGCCGACATCGTTGAGGATGGTCAGGAAGGAGATCCAGCGACGGTTGAAGCTTGGCGAAAGGAGGCAGCAGATTTACTGTTGGCGACGAGTCAGAAGCAAGAGGAGCTGTTGATCTCTCAGAGAATGGCCGGTGAAGAGGATGGATCGCCTCAGGAAGAGGGAGAAGTCATGGATGAAGATGAGCCTGTAGTGGAACCCAGCGAGGATCAAGGGGATGCACCTCGAGCATGGGAACAGACGAGTGAGTCTCGATTCATCTAAACATCGTCCCCATCTTGACGGTCTCGTTCTGTCGTCACTTTGAGGGACATTCGTCTAAATCTTGGTCGTTGATTCACTAAAAAAAAAAAAAACGCCTGAATCCACAGTCACAACGCCTTCCGTTCTCCTCGATACTTTCCTACTCCTCATCTCGACCCTCCTCCTCCTCTCAACTACCCCAAAGATCCTTGAGATCATTGACGAAACCCTTCAAAAATCTCACCAGATCGCCCAACGGGTTCGACTCGAGACTCGATCGAGACGAGACCTCGACGTTCTCGTCGCCCATGCCAATATCCGATTTGCTCGTCTCAAATCCGATCTCGATGCCACCGACGCAGACATTGATATCCTCTCCACTCAACAGGAGCAAGAGGCAAGGCAAATCATCTCTACACTCGATGCGAGTTGGCAAGAGGTCAAGGATACGCCGATCGGATCAGAGCTTGATAAAGAGACTAAAGTCGCTTTGATCTGTGCTCTCGGTGATGCTCAATCGAACCTAGCCCAGATCCTCACCAAACGATCCTATCTGATGGATCCCTCTATGACTTCCGGGATTGCCTCTCAGATCTGGACACTCCTCAGCGCATCTACCCAATCATCTACCGCAGCGCTAACCATCCTCACTCCACCTCCAACTGCCTTCCCTTCGACCGTCATACCAGATCCATCGACTTCAACCATCCTCCTCACACTTTCTACTCTATCAATCAGTCGAGCCAATCTATCCCTCCCACCGTTCGAGATGCAAGCAGCCATCAAAAATCGAACTCAACTTTTCTCAAACGCTCTCACTTACGCTCGAAGAGCAGCAGAAGCTTCAGGTTCAGCTATCCAAACCAACCTACCACCTTTTCCTCCAGTCAACTCGCCCCTAGGAGGAGGAGGAGGAGGTGGTGGTGGTGGTGGTGGTGGTGGTGGATGTAGTGGATGGCCAAAGTTGGTCGACGGAGGATGGGAAGCGGAAAACAATGGTAGGGAAGCCGTCATGACGTTCCTTCGAATCCTCTTCCTCCAGAAATCTCAAGAAATCAACATCAATCAAATCATCTCAAAGGTCAGAGGAAGGTTGGTCAAGGGAGATATCGAGAGGTTCACCTCCGGCTTGATGGAGGATGGGATGAGGGTTGAGGATCAAGAAAAGGCTTTCTGGGAAGAAATCTTGTTGGCGATCTCATGAACCTTGGGGGAAAGGAACGTATACAAAGAGAGCAAACGAAAAAAGGACAGCAACAAAGAAGGGAAGAACGCAAGAAGAAGAAAAAAAGAGGGAGAGGGGGAGAGGGGGGGGGGGGGGGGGGGGGGGGGGGGGGGGGGGGGGGGGGGGGGGGGGGGGGAGGGGGACTTTTTGAGTCGCTTCTTCCCCTGGAACTTGAGATGATAACGATACGTGATCCGACTCGAATCAGAATCAGCCATATAGTCTGGCTTCCGTTCTATATCTATCATCCGACCTTGTTCTTGAAAAAAAAAAAAACCCCACTCTTGCCGAAAGCCTCTCTCAATGAAGATACACGATCGAGAATACGACCATCTCATCCAAAGGTCAGAAACTCAAGTCATCGGTGGATGGGTAGATGTAGCGTGTAAAGGTTCGACGGAAGGAGGAGGAGGAGGAGGAGGAGGAGGAGGAGGAGACGAAGGCGGAGGAGGAAGTGAATTAGGTCGAGGCGGAACAAGTTCAGGTTCTACCTTCTCGATGTCTTCAGATGCCTTCTTTGATGTCGCATCATCCCGAACGAATCCTGAGAAGGTCAAGGCTGGAGGAGGAGGGGGAGAAGGAAAAGTTGGTGAAAAGTTGATATAAGGGTGACCGTCGAAGGATGAAGCGGGGGATGAGGGTGGTCGATGTTGATGAAGGTCAAAGGAAGAGAATGGATTGAACGAAGGTGAGGACGAGGAAGATGAGAGTTGACGTTGATGAGCTGGCGAAGAGGATGAGCTCATGGTCGCTATCCTTCGACCGATAAGAGGTTGGGTTTGTGGACGATGGTCGTGCGAGAGGTGAGGTGGGAGGAGGATGTGAGTTGATGATGGCGGTGAGTATAACGTTGGAAGATCTGATGATGAGGAAGGATAGTAAGGTTCGTTACTCGAGAAGGTCGCTTCCAACGTGCGCTGTGAGATCGGTTGGGATCGAGAAATGAACGAAGGAGTACGCGGAGGTCGAGGTGAAGGTTGGTGATTCCGTTGGGATGAGGACACGGTTCCTCGAGAAGTAGGCTCCGACCGAGAGTCTTGGGAAGAGAAAGCAGTCGAAAGTCTTGAGAGCTGACGAGGTGAGGGAGGATACAAAGGTCCGGGCTGGGTCGATCGACGCTGAGAGAACGAGCGTCTCGGGCTGAAGGGTAACTCATCGGCGAAAGAAGCTTGAGAACGAGATGAAGCGATGGAGGAAGGAGCAAGAGGAGAGGATGGATGTTGCTTGAGCGATGTACGCAGTCGAGGCGGAGCATGATTGCGTTTCAGGATCGGCGGCGAGTGAGAGGATGTCGAGGTCGACGCAGAGGCAAAGGCAGAAGCCAATCTGCTAGTGCCAGCGTCCTGGCTGACGGAAGAGGTCGCCAGTGGATGAGGTTGTCTGGAAGTAGAAGAAGGAAGCTGAGGATCCGAATTAGGTGGTTTCCACTCAATGATCGGCGTCTTGAGCGGATGGGGAGGCGCTTGAGAGGGAACAGGATTGGCTTGGGTACTAGGAACAGAGGAAACGGGATCGATCGGAGGGATAAGGGGGAGCAAAGAGTCATCGAGCTTGAGGCTGAGAGGTGAACGGCGTTGAGCAGAGGTAGAAGAAGAGGAAGGCTGTGGGTCGTTTTCCACGAGGACCTCGATCTCGGAGAGACTCTTGTCGACCTGGTTGTAAGGAAACGATGAATCAGAAAGTATCAGAGAGACGAAAGAGGCTGGATGGAATCGTCCGAATGAATCAAAGAGGAGGCAGGTGAATCATTCGGGCGGGTTCTACATACTAGCTGATTGTCGACCTTCCATCGAGCGAACGACAGGCCGATCTTGAGCTTAGATGCGATCTGATGGAGTCACGCAGAGGGATGGGTGATGGAAACGTCGAGCAGCGGATGAGGATGAGGGTGATAATGTTACCGGAAGGCAAACGATGAGGTCGATCGCTAGTTGCTCCGATCTTCACCTGGAAAGATGACATGATTGACTGACGAGCTTGATCCTGTTGTGATCCAGTAGTTTGACACTTTTTGTATCCTCAGCGTCTCCTTGTTGTTCTCTGGTCTCTTGATCAGATTGGCGAGAACCTAAGTCCCCGGATCCGCCCGCTTCTCCGAATGAAATGGGATTCTTCTCTTGATCAAGTTCGAGACTCTGGTCTTCCAGTCGAGCTCGTTTCCGTGTCGGCAAGTCATCCATGAGCGAAGAAATCGGGTCGAAAGCTCGACTTTGTTGTCCAGAGCGGTTCAGGGAAGGCGGCAGGGGTTGGATGGGAGTCAGAGATCAGGCGGTGATGACCCAGATTCATCGTTCTGCCTGATATCAAGATTCCCTTCGAGCGGTGATTCAGTCGATTCCAAGAAGCTGAGATCATCAAGTCATGAGAAAACTAAACGAGTAGAGTAAATCTTTCGGCTAGAAGGAGAAAGCAAGGACGAAATAAACCAAACGAAAGCGAGCGTAAGACAGGAGAAGACGTAAGAGGAAATGATGTTTTGGTAGAAGCATAGGTGAAAGGAGATCTGGAAAGATGAGTTGGTACGGTGAGAACGATACAGGAGGAGTCGTAAGATCCGGAAAGGAAAGAGAAAGAAAGGGAAAGGAGTACGGAACGGGTGGCTCAGAAATTCTCCTTGCCAAAGAAGAATCGACATGATCTGGTTGTGTATTGATTTGACTTTGCATGCAGGGTTTTAGACAGCACTGTTGGGCCGCACTTTTGAAGACATTGGGCCAACAGATGGAGTTAGGATGAAGTGACGACTGAACAGGGAAGTTAAGACGAGAGGCGAGCAATTGTGGGGAAAAGGGGACGAACGAAGAATACGCCAACATCCGTATCGGGGTGTTGTTTTCCAATCGCAGAGAAGATAGCGTCCCAACTCGGCCGACCAAACTGAGTAGGTGCTCTCTATGACACCGAAACGATAGCACGATGCAAGATCGGTCAACGGCGTCAATTCAACACCCTCACAAAGACGAGAGAAAGAAACTGAGCGACCCACAAGTTTCGTGATCGCATCCTGATCAGCACCCACGTCTGCTATTGAGATGTTGTGAAGGTCATCATTTGTTACTTTTGCAGTGAGATAGATGGAGATCTCGATCCGTTGCTCGAGGTCTTGTTCCTCGATCGCCTGCAGAAGTGAGTGGAACCATTCGGCAGAACCGAAATCCCGAATAATCCATACAAAGTAGACTTTGGACAGGCTGAGCAGTGAGCACGGCAAGGAGAATGAAACTCGAGCGTCAACCAGGAAGCGTCAACCAGAAAGGGTAAATCCAGTATCGGATACAGTGAACTGACCGAGTCTTCTTCTCCGCTTTGACGCTGTAGAGGAACGAGTATGAAAAGTGAGCTTCGCTCTTGAGCAGACGAGAAGACGCTGTGCACGGGTGTGGGAAGGTCGTACTCGTTCATTCGATACCAGATCGTCTTGAGAATTGATGCGAACGGCGTAACACCGATACCGCTGCGCTTTCAGAAAAGCGGAGGGAAACAGATGATCAGCATGGACTTGAGCCAAGGTGGCCACCAGGTATCGGAACTGGAGGACACTTGGACTTACGCTCCGACTAACAAGACCGTCTCGTACTTGGCAAAGTCCTCCGACGCTGACCCAAATGGACTATCAGAGGCGAAGGTTCAGTGAAACAAGTGGTGAGAACGGTTTGAGCGAACAAAGGGACAAGAGATTTCTTACTCACCCGTCGACACGGATCGTCGGCAACTTGCGATGAAGAGGTAACGAAAGTACTTGACCCCCATCATCCAAAGCGAGGCCTTTGCCATGATGAGTCTTGCTCTCGCTACTGACTGGTGTAGGATGTGACGACAGAGCCGGCTCGGTACGGAAAGAAGAGGAAGATGACAGGTCGCATCCGAGAGCACGAGCGAATGCAGTTGTCCAGTCACCCTCGACTCGGATGTGTACGGAGAGGTAGTCTTCTTCTGGTGCGCTATGACGTGGCATCGCGACAGGTTGACAAGAGAGGTCAGCAGGAAGGCCGACAGGAAGAGCTCGGTAGTTTCAACTGACCTCGTCAGAGTGAACGGATGGTACTGGAAACACGCAATCTCTGGACAGTTGATAAAGATGTATTGACCAGCTCGAGCTGTCGTATTTTCCTTTTTGATTTGGACTTCGCAAACGTTGCTTGGATGGAGAATGACCTTTTCCGCGAATACATCGAAGGACTAGTGATAAGAACCTTGAGCCTATCCGAGGTAGAGCAATCTAACTCACTTTTGAGATGAACGTGTGATGATTGCCCCTGATCTCTCTCAGGATTCGTTCGGTAACGTACAGCAAGCCTCCAGCAGCCCAGTATTTCTGATAACGAGGAGCCAGGTAGTCATTCAGTGGGGGCGGTCCTACGATTGGGCAAGGGTGTGCAAAACAGGTGTGCGAAACACGCTGTACGTACCCAAAAAACGCCAGACGTCTTGTAGCTGCAAAACGGAGGCCGGTCGGGCTTGATCATGCAAACTGTTTGTGATGCATCCACGAGCACAGACCAAGTCGCCGTTAGCTCAACCTAGAGACTAGCCGCAGGAATAGGGCCTCACAAGAACCATGGATTTGCCATAGAATGAAGAACGCAATAAAGAGCTAAGCGAAGGCAAGACCCACATGTCAGCACCTGATTCACCTTATAACGCGTTGCCTAAATACCTGAGGAGGTTCAGGCCGAAGGACACACATGATGGGTATACCAAAATCGTTCGAATCCCCCATTCTTTCGACGTCGCTTCTTCTCTACGGCAAACCAGATCATCGTACCAAAGCTGGACAGCATCAACCAGCCTGTCAAGCCAGGACCACCAGCAAAGTTGTGAAGGAAGAACCCAGTGATGCCTCTGGAAGGATGGAGATGATCGAAATCAGTAGATGTGCAACATCATCAGTGGGGAGACGGACGAACGAGCCCTCGGCCCTAGCTAGCTTGGCGAAATTGAACATGTCTGGGGAATGGATCGGGTGAGATCTTGGAAACATGACTTGATCAGGGTAGAGTAGCTCGCGATGGAGATACTCACGAGATATGGTATGAATGACGGCCCAAAAAGCCATTGAATAACCAAGAGCGATATGAAGCGATATATGCGCATCGAAGCTAGAGGCCGAAAAATTGAACAAGGTGAGATGGGTGTCTTGTTTCTCGACGACAAGGATGGAAAGGGCCCATACGGGATGACTCCATTCAATGATGTTCGTCTCAGTAAGGTGAGGAAGGTCCGACAGACTGGGAAAAGCAGAAGTGCGACATCGACGTGAAGTACAAGTGCGGCAGACTTGGAGATGACTGTCGGGAAGGGGATGACGCATAGCAAGTCTCGTGATGAGCTTGGAGAGCAACGGTGTTGCAAGAAGAATAAAAGAAAGGCAGGAATCATAGCCGACCATATGTCTCTCCGAACAATGCACGTGCTTGGGTAAGATTGTCGTTGAGAGAGTAATGTGTCGCTGCGAAAGCGAGGACTATAGCATGCAAGAAGACCAGAATAACGATAGCGATCCACCGACCACCTTGTAGCACGAAGTATATTCCAGCCGAACAAGATGGAAAGGTGAGAGCAATCGCTCAGCACACGGTTGTCACACACGATTCCTGTGCATGTACTAGATCTGGCTGAGCTCACCTTCGTTGACCATCCATCTTCTCCAAGCTGTCGTACTCCAGCCGTACCGACCCGAACTTTCGTCATCTTCGTCCTTCAGTCTGCGAAATTGACCTTGTTCAATTCCAATTCCACTATCCGAGTCAAACTGCTCTCGATCTATTCTGCCTAGTTTGATGACCTTTGCCAGTCTCCCCGTCCGCTCTCTCTCCGATCTGTTCATCTGAAAGTGACCAGGGTGGTGGTTCCCACTGGGTGGACCTACACTTGGATTGAGAGGGAACGACGGAGGAAGCTTCGATTCCGACGAGATGAAAGAGCTGGCAACTGAGCGGGACCGGGCATGGGGTTGCTGTCTGGGTCCGGTAGAAAGTTTGTAAGCTTCGTATGCGGAGGAAGAGGAGGACGCGTCGAGAGAGAGGTTTGGCTGTCGATGCGACATCGGAGGGACTGGTGAAGGATCCTGAGGAGCGACGAGCCAGCGAGCAGATAGGTCGTTGACGAAGATGCTGAGAGGTGCAAGCTGAGACGATGCCGACCGGCGGCGGATGTTGTCGTTGGCTGGGACAAAGGGAGTGAAGGCAGGTGCGAGAAATTGGATCGGGGAGAATGACTCCGTTCGGGTCGGTCGCGGAGAGGGAAAGGAGGGAAGTGCCAAGGTTCGTTTAGTAGAGTGAGGATGTGAGTGCTATCGATGTGCTATAGATATGCTCAGGTCTGAGTCTGAGCCTGAGAGGATGAAGGAGACGAGATTGATGATGGTCGATTCAAAATGATGCGCAGCCAGGAGGTCAACCTTGAGGTTTTCCCTTGTATGCCTTGACTTGGAACACGTCGATGATTTGAGGAACGACATGAGCATCGTTGATGGTGGTCAGTCTTTTTTTTCTGCGAAGCGATGAGGAGGAATTCAATCATTGTCACGTCCAAGAATGATTGATTTCGGATAACGACGGAAACAACGATTCGACCAACGACCTCGTCGACAACCCAACACGCTCGTCTTTTGCAACAAGGTCATTCTCCATCACTGTGAGTCGAGTATCTCCGATCTCATGTACCGTCTAAGCGAGCAGCTATACGGTCAATCGGCAGCAAAGGGGCGAACAGATTGGTTGAAATCAAACGGGGACTCGGTCAGCTCGACTCTTTGTCGGTGGGACGACGATACGTTGGACTGTGTGCTGGAAAGCTAGAGCAGACATGAGTATGAGGAACATGTCGACAAGGAGCAAGGGGATTTTTATCCATGGTCCGGCATCTTGGCACGCGTCTAAATCTCTTCACATCCCTGACGTTCTCGTCTCGTTCTCGATAGTAGCCTCATCTCTCGTTGACCTGGCGCGCTTTGTGTTCTCTCTCACATCAGGTCTTGACCTGTACTTGATTCCGAAGCCCGTTGCCAAGATCCATCTCTCGACTTGTGCTCGACATCGACCAAGTTCCCTCTTGCTTGATATCACTTACCTATGGCCAAACAAACGCCTCAACCTCCCAACGTCATCCACCGTCGGTTCTCATCTCGGGACTCTCTTGGCGAACAGGAACAGCATCACCATGGGTCCGATCATCACCATACTCATAAACATGACGACGACCTCGCCAGTCCGCTAGTTCCTCTCGAATCTACCAACACCACCATCCCTTCCGAAAATCCTCCGCCCTCGACTCCCCCTCCTCTCCGTACCGGTTTCAACGAGAATGGCCCTTCTGTCGCTTCGTCGCCTTATCAGCCGCTATACAACACGACCCCCCTTCGGCCATCCAACTCAAACGGTCGTCATCCCGTCCCTGCCATCAATGCATCTTCTCATCCCCATCCATCTGGTGGTGGTGGACTGAGCGTCTCGGAATCTCTTGACTCACTTCCAGATCTCCCACCCCTTTCTCCTTCCAAGCGCATGTTCAACAGCCACGCCGGACCTCCACCACCCTCCCCTTCGTCCTCCGCCTATTCGTCCGATCCTGCCAAAAGACATGCCAGGATTCACTCTCGGAATCTATCGGTCTTCTTCCCCCGACCAGGAGGAGCTCCCCCCAACGGATCCATAGGAGGTACCCTGACTGAGGAAGGCGACGATGGAGAAGAGGCACCGGTGTCTGAAATCCCAGATGGAGGGAGTATAAACGGAGGCTTCAGGTTCGGAGATCGAAGGACCAACGAGAATATTCCACCGGAACGTATGACGGGTGGGGATGCGGTTGGTTCACCTGCCGGACCGAAAGGCAGGAGAAGCCACTATCACAAGCATAGGTATGTGTTGCGCTTCCATCATTCGAGTCTGGATCACAGTTCCACTCTTGCGGGCTACGCTTCTTCACCCTGACCTTCTGACGATCTGGACGACCTGTCACTCTACCAGTCTTTCGCATAACTTCTTCTCGTTTCTCCCTCCGACCGATCCCTCCAACCCATCTTCTTCCCTATCAATCTCAACGTCTACCTCAACCCTCCCCTCATCTTCCTCTTCTCCTTCTGTGACGTCGGGTATCGGTGGCGTCGCTCTTTCTCCCTCTCCTTCCTTCTCGTCCTCGTCGCCTCACCATCTCCATCATCACCACACTCACTCTCTACCATCTCCGCTTTCTGCGCCAACTTCTTCGCCGTCTCTCATTCTCAGCTTGCTCGCTGCACCGATCGCGATTCGAGCGAGGGCCCTCTTTGGGCTGCTCGAATTTGCGCTAGGAGCTAGTCTCTGGGTTGATGGTCAGGCAGGTGGAAGCGTGAGTGTCACCGGGATGGGGTATCTTGTTGTCTTCGATGCGGTAGGGGTACTGGGTGGGCTCACTAATTGGGCAGCTCGGTTGAAAGGGGCGAGCAACGGGCTCAGAAATCCCTTTGGGTGAGTTCATTCGCTCTGCCGTCTCGGCGAATGGTCACTGAAAGTCGCTTCTCCTCAACTCTGCTTTTCCATAGAAATCACCGGCTCGAGACCTTAATCCTCTTTGTGGAAGCCATCTTTCTCCTCTTCTCGTCCGTCTATATCTGCAAAGAGTCCATCGAGCACGTTCTGCTTCTCGGACACGATCACGGCAACGATTTTCACGAGTGGGTCCCCGTTGAGCAGCGGTTGTTTTCTTTTTATAGCAGGCTTGGATGCTAAAAACCTTCCTCAAACTTCAATTCCCGTTCACAGACTCATTTTGCCAAATATGCTCCTCATTCTCTCTCTCGTATTCGCAATCATCTCGGCCATATTTTTTGACAACCACGCCAAATTGGTCGAAGGTACGAAGGGAGCTTAGACCTGTTCTCTGCGTCCGACCAGAATCCCTACTGATCTCCTGTGGTTGCCCGTCATGCTTTTTTTTTTTCGTCCGTAGCCATCGGATCAAATCCATTCGCTGCGTTTTCGGCAACATCTTCTTCCAACATCCAATCCTCTGCATCCTCATCTGTTCCAGTCATCTCTTCTGCTTCTCAACGTTTCCGCTCCTCGTCTCGGTCTTCCATCTTTGGTCCCCTCGAACGCTTATTCCGCATCGCACACAATCCGTTCTCCCTTACTGTCATTGGCTGTACTGGATGCCTACTCTTTGGAGGCTTGTCGCTTCCCCCGTAGGTGTCCCCCTCTCGACATGCTCAATTCCGGTCCCTCAGCTAAGCGTCACAACCATTCCAACCTATTCTGACTTACAGAGCGGCATTCGCATCGCTAGACAAAGCAGTCGCTATCCTGGAAACCGTCCTTACTTTCCTGGTTTCGTACCCAGCCTCGCTCGCGTTCGGTCAAGTCCTTCTCCAGACGGCACCACCCGAACGATCAATCCAGATGATCGCACTAAACAAGAGTCTGCGTGAAGTCGAAGGTCATCCGCTAGTCGTCTACCTCGCTGTACGTCGTCTGTCCTTCCTTTTCTCTCGTTTGTCTCACTCCATGTTGAACGTGGAACATACTGACCTCTACGCTCGCTCGCTTCTTACCTTTAGCCACCCCACTGTTGGCGTCTACGACATCATCAGGCTTCGACCGTGCTTACATCCACCTCAAAGGATGAGCCCACCCCATCCTCATCCTCTCGCAGTCGTTCAAGCCAAACTCTACTTCGACCTCAATCACCTACGTCTGCGCTCAAAGCTGCAAACGTGGCGCAAAGTGCTAACGCTGCTCTTCTCGTCGTCACGTTGGTCGTTCATGTTAGACAGGATGCTAGCGATCAGAACGTTCTTGGTACGTCCTTCTTTTCTCAACCTCTTCCTGATATGAGATTTTTCTTTCCTCTCTGATTGTGAAAAGGACCACGATCCTGGCCAAAACGCTGATCTCTCTGACCCAAACAATCCGTTCAACCAGATGTGACCAAGTTCGTCTACGATCGATGCGCTCCAGCTATCGGCGCCTCGCGAACTTCGTCAGCATCGTCAAAGAATATTGACGGTTCCTTGAAAGGCGAAGGAGAACTGACCGTCGAGGTGAAGAGAGGGATGCCTCGATGGACGGAAAGATAACGAGGGATGTGGGTCAGGTAGATGCGTGCGAGAGAGAATGTGTGTATGGGATGTATAGGGAAGTTTCGGAGAAAACAAAAATCGGGACCTCTATCTACTCTCAATTTCATTCCCTAAACTTCCCTTGCCCTTTCCCTGCACGCGGAACAGAGCCCTTCGTTTCAAGTCCAAGCGGTTTTCATCCCCATTATGTGCCCCCCCCCCCCCCCCTCTCCTTCGCTTCCAGGGTTCCACCTTTGCCTGCATCACCTTCAACTCCGCATTTCCTTCGCTCCCTCCCTCCTTCGCTCTCCATCTCTCTCTCTCTCCTGACGACCTTTCTTATTGCTTCATTCGAAATGCCTCTATCTCTCTGTCTATCGTCCTCAGCTTCTCTTCTTGTCTTCTTTTTCCTCTCTCTCTTTCTCGTCTTCTGCTTCTTCCTTTTCATCTCTAGATTCTTGACCCCTACCGTTTTCTCTTCGTGATCGCTGAGCGATTCGGATCAAAGATGTTTCTCTACATTCTGTTTGATCTCTTCTGTTGTCTCGCTTCTATAGGATTCCTTAGCAGAACATCGAAAGAAAGAAAGAAAAAAAAACCCCCCCTTTCATACGGGATCAATCGATCGATCATCTCATCTCGCTTCTTTCAATCACTCTTTTCTCTTCAAGGTTCGAACGCTTGATGGGAGTAAGTCTCATGGCAGTAGATGTAGGTTGCCATGTATGCATGCATCTAATGTAAAGAGCGACATCGTAGAGGTAACAAGGATTACAGACGACTGGGAGTGAAGGAAGTCAAAGCGGAAAGAGCCAGAGGGAAGAAGACGAATGGCGACGACAACGACGACCTTCACGAGTACGTTTTTTGTTTTGTTTTTTTTTTACTGTCATTGTGCTTTCTTTTATCGACCTTGTTGATAAGGGTTTGGGTATCCAGTGCCATATGGATGCGAGGTGGGGGGAGGTGGTGGTGGAGGTGCACCATATGGTGAGGATTGTTGCTGAGGTGGTGGCGGGTAGTGTGGTGTAGGGTAAGGTTGATGATTCGGTTGAGAAGAGGAATGTAGAGCATATTGAGGGTATTGGGATGACGGAGGAGGTGGGAAATGCGGAGGCTGAGAAGGAGGAGCGGGATATGAAGGGTACGCATGATATGGTGATGGTGAAGGTTCGAGATGATTCGGTGGCGGTGGAGGGGCAGGATAAGATGACTGTCGCCGGGGTTGCTGCTGTTGTTGTTGTGAAGAATATTCGGACTGAGGGTAATGAGTTGGTGCATTGGGGGATGGGGGTGGAACTGGAGACGAAGTCGATTGGAATGCAGAATGAGTACCAAATGAGCTGAAATCCCACGGGTCAGCGGACTTGTAATGTTGCTGCTGAGATGGTGGTGGTGGAGGGTAAGGGTTAGGAGAAGTTGGTGATCGAATCGAGGTATGGTAAGCCGGATTCGATGTGTCGGACGAGGGAGGTGGTGGATACGGATTGGAATAAGAGCTTCCCGCTGGCTGGGATTGTTGACTATAAGATTGATAGGGCGAGTGGGATGGCGGAGGGGGAGGGGGAGGCGAGCTTAACCCTCCATAGCTTCCCATGCTCATTCCCGATAATTGTCTTTCAAGTCCGTTGACGGTAGTCAGGGGAGACTGATAAGGCCCCTGTTGTGAAGCACTGGTGGAAGCAGCGGCAGGTGACGGCAGATTCCCCGAGGTAGTAAGACGGGTGCGTTCATCCGCACGAGAGGTGACAAACGAGCGAACACTCTGGCGGAGGGAATCAGTCATAGACTGGATCTGCTTATAGAACTCAAGACCTCGCCTAGAAGAGAAGAAACAAGAATACGACGAGATAGTGAGTACTCGGATGACTCTGCAAGTCCGTTTGACGTGCCACTCACGCTAGACCACCATAGACTTCTTTCCAATCTCCAAAGGCTTCGCTCAGCCTTGCCTCCAATTCTCTGACCCTCCTCTCACTCGCGTCGAATCGTCGGACCATTTCGCCTCTTCCACCACCGGAACGATCGGTACCCGTACCACCACTGCCAGTCAGTCTTTCCATCAACCCAGCGAGTTCGTTGAGCGTCGTTTGTTCGTGCCCGATCGCGTTAGTCAGTCGAGTTTGATAAGGTCGGAACTTTTCGAGTTCAGTCGCAAAGAGAGCTGGGTCAATTGATTGGGTGCTCTGACCCGTCGAGGCCTGGGGTCGATGGCGGTTGAGCAAGAGAAGCTGAGAGACATCGTCGTTCTGAAGCTGTGAGGCAACCACAAGCGGCGTTTGATTGAGCGATTGTTCCCATACATATACGTACGTTCGGGAAGAGAGAGCCAACGACTTACATGTTCCTTGAGGTCCTTGAGACTCTCGGCTCGTTCTCGCTTCAGTCTATTGAGTCTACCGAGCCGCTCCTCTACAGCTGAAAGAGTCGCCCTGACGTCCCTCTTCTCTGCTTCCTCTTTCTCCTCCTCGTCGACACCTACGTCGAGCAGGTTGCTCGAGCCTGATCCTCCTGCCCCTCGGACAGCATCCTCGTACGCTCTCCGGAGGCTTGATTGAGAAGAGAGCGTAGTTATCAGAGACGCAATGTTTCGATGAAGGGAGACGACGCGTGCGTCGGACTGAGCAGCAGAGACAAGAGCGGATTGTTGTGACCGAAGATCATTTCGGAGGTTTTTGGTGAGAGTCGCTGATGGAGCTTGAGGAAAGTGACCAGGAAACTTTGCCTGGAGTGATGAGACATGGAACACGTCAGTGGACGATCATACGCACAGATCAGCTAGACTGAGAAGAGAACATACCCTTGTAGACTCGCACTCTCTTGATTCTCCGTCAAGCTGTTCTTGAACGCTCTTGAGATCTCCTTCGACCTTCTTCTTCGCGTCATCGAGTACCTTGAGCGCAGCATCGACGGAATCTCTCCCACTTAACTTCTCCTGAACTTCCCTGGACCACCCTTGAGCCTCGTTAGAAGGCTCCGCCAAAGCATCGAGGCCTCCGCCCTCGAGCATCGCCTTGAATTTGGTCAACGCACCCGGCAGCCCCAGACTTTCTAATGCGGCTCGCACTTCAATCTCTGCTCCTTCACTCCTATCCGACTCTTGCCTCCCAACCTTGGCCTTTTCCTCCGAGTAGACCGACGCGCCCTCATGGACACTTAGTGGGACAAGTCGGCGGAAGACGTCAGGACCAATGAGCCGAGCGACCTCCTCCCCTTTGTAGATCTCCTGGATTGGAATCGCCTTGGCCACCTCAAGCTTGTCGATGACTGGTAAGGCGGCCTCTGTAGGAAGGATGGCGTGGTAGATCAAGTCGTTATCCCTCATGGCTTGCATCTTAGCCTCAGTTATGAGGGCAAGATGGACCTTTGTGATTTCCAGGAGAGAAGCGCCTGCATCGGGTGGTAGAGTTGGAGTCGTAGTCGGGAGAGGGATGCATGTTGGCGCAAAGGCAACAGCGAGTCGGTTGGCTTCCTTGGCTGCGGTCTCACAGTGAGTGAGGCGGACGAGAGAAGGGCCATAGGCGGCGACCGAAGCATCGTAGAGGGCACGATGATAATGAGCGAGTGATTGGAAGTACTTGGCTTTGATCTGCAGAGAAAGGGCCAGGTGGAGTTGTAAGTTTCAAGCGTCATGCTATCGACGGTGCGATGGTGGGAAACCTGTCAACTCACGCCAATGACGCCGACCCAGTTCCGATCAATGATGCCCTTGCCAAAGAACTCCTTGACCTCCTCACTCAACTGCGCGTACATCGCCGCGCACTGGATCGCCAGTCTCGAGATCATTCCCTCTCCGCTGGCTGGACCTTTCTTTTTCTCCTTCCCTTTACCCTCTTCGATCACCTTCTCTACGAACATCTCCTGGGCTTGGGCTAGAATAAGATTGACGAGGAATTTGACGACTTCCTTGCTGAGATCGGTGCTCGGAGCGTGAAGGAAGTTTTCGTTGATGTATACAAGGATCCCGGCGGATGATCGAGCGTAGTGGTATGCCCGCTTGAGACCCTCGGGAGATGATCGATTCGATTCAGCAGAGAGGGAGGAAAGCGTCGAGGCGAGCAGGAACAAGATGGATGCCTTCTCAAAGGCCAGGGATGTCTGAGTCGTAAGCTTAGTGGTGAAGGCGTCGTGCCTGGAGCAATCCAAGCGAACAACCGGTGAGATGCATCAGCGTCACGAACAGGCGATTGATCCTCGAAGCAAGACGATGAACCGACCATGGGAACGGGACCTTGATATCTGGAAATCTCAATTCCAGGAGCTCGAGTTGTCCAAAATACTTGTAAAGAAGATCCCTAGCTGCGACAACGAGATGACGGGAGCAAGTGCTTGGTCAGATGGGAGGGGCTGCGTTGGTAGGAGAGTGGCGGGCATCGTCGTGGACACTGCCTCGGCCCTGATCTACTTGTCTGGAGGGTGAATGGCGAAGAGATGGGATCGGACGGTTCGACTGACCAGTAGCATCGCTGCCTGCACCTCGGACAGCATCTTGTCGAGCTCGTTGGAGACTCGCGCACTCGTCGGCATAGCTGTCTGGATTCTCGCCGTAGCTGGTGGAGATGATGTGTCGGATGGGACCGGGCCAGTCTACGTCACCGGTCTGTTTCTTTGGGATGGAGATGATGGGGGAAGACATGTTTGCGGGTATGGGGGTGGGCACTGGCTGAATGGTGTGGGTAGAGAATGAATTGATTCAAGTCGGCTGAGACCAGCTGACAGGATGGAATGGGGGTTGTATGGTGGTGAGGGGGCTGGGTCTCACCAGCATCTCGCGACCCTTGCCCTAGGACTCGGGACGACCAACCAACATACATCCACGAAAACACACACAGCCAGTACCAATGAATAACGGAAGCTGGCCACCACCACTCAAGTCAGTCCACCCAAACAATCCACGACCGAGACCTACACTCAAGCATTAGCTGCCCCCCCCCCCCCCCCYYGCTACACCAGTCCCTGATTCAATCTGATCCTCTTGCCCTTCTCTCCATATCCCCCACTCCCCTCATCCTTCTAGGGATTGGGTCCAACGCTCTCTCAAAGAGGCCTCCTCAACAAACAAGGAAAAGGTCCACGCTGAGCTCAAGAAGGTGAGGACACCTTCCCAACTGTCTTCTCTCGACCGAAATCTGGCTCACCTTTCTCTATGCCTGACTTCCACTGCCTTCTCTCTAGATTATATTCGATGCTTATCGTAACAAAACGATTACCTCTACAGACTGGGCCAACCTCGAGCTTGAATCGTGAGTCTTATCTGTAGAATTTGGCTTGCGAAATCCTCTTTAGTCGTACGCTTACTTCCCTCCTTGCTCCCTCTCTTCCTTGTAGATTGAAGCAACAGCGTCTTCGCGAGCAGCTTACTAAGACCGCTACAGCTTCCTCCACTACGACCGGGAAAAGAAAAAAGTCATCAACCGTTTCTTACTCCTTGATTTGCCGACATGGAACTGCGTACTGACGAAACCGAGTTCTTGCTTACATGTCTTCTTAGATCTGACAAATCCGACAAGTCTGTCGCACCTTTAGCTTCCAATCCTTTCGCGCTTGGCTCTCACCCAAAGACATCGGCAGAAGATGAAGCCAACGAGCGCAGAAAGAAGCGGTTTGCTCGCGAGCACGACATCGAGTCTTCGAGAGGGTCCGAACCAGCGTTGGTCCCCAAAGCTACTACCAAGATGGAACAACTGAGCTTGAAGGGGAAAGGGAAAAAGTTCGGAAAGGGTAGGTTGGGTTTGATGGAGGAGGAGAAAATGTTCGATCCAGTACGTCTCCCTTTGACTTAACGCGATGTGTTGGTTGGCGACGAACGAACCAGCTGATGTGTACGACATCCTATCTTCCCACAGAATGTCATCGATTGGGACAAACACACAATCGTCGGCACAAGCAAGACGCTCGAGAAGAGATATCTTCGGTTGACTTCTGTCTGTCCTTCTTTAGCTTATCGCGTCGCATCTGGTCCGACACATGCTCATACCTTGCACCTCATCTAACGTAGGAACCCGATCCGTCGACCATCCGTCCGCTTCCTGTTTTGATTCAAACGCTCGACCTGCTGAAGCAGAAGTGGCGCAAGGAGCTCAACTATACTTACATTTGCGATCAGTTCAAGAGTGTCAGGCAAGATTTGACCGTCCGTACCCACCCATCGATTTCTCGTCTGCTGCTCGCTAGACCTTACCCGCAGCGGCTGATGCTCGTGCAGGTATTTCGGTTTCGCAGGTTCAGCGGATCAAAAATTACTTTACCGTTCAAGTCTATGAAATTCACGCCAGGATCGCTTTGGAGTCGGTGCGTAAACCCTATCAGTTCTACTGCACTTGCACGCCATACTGACCTGAATCACTTCTCCACTTTCTTTTCTACTTGCGCCGAATCTATAGAAAGATCTGGGTGAACTGAACCAGTGCCAATCAACCCTTCGTCAACTCTACGAGCACAATCTTCCTGGACATCCAGAAGAGTTTCTCGCATACCGAATACTTTACATGCTTCATACGAAGAACAAGTCCGGTTCGTTGCATCGTCTCGTCAGCTGCCCCGCTCTATCCTACAAGCACCACTGATACACTTGCCTTTGTCTGATGATCACTGCGTCTCATTACACAGAACTGAACTTGCTGCTATCTCAGTTGACGCCCACTCAACGTTCTCCCGCATGCGTTCAGCACGCGCTGAAAGTCCAGACTGCCCTTGCCACGTCGAACTATCACGCCTTCTTCGTGTTGTTTAACGAGGCACCAAATATGGGGGCATACATGATGGACCATTTCGTTGATCGAGAAAGGATTGCGGCACTCGCGACCATGTCCAAGGCGTGAGTCGATGAGCCTTGCTGCATCGTCTTGCTTGGTGTTTATCGTCCGACAAGTCTGACTCAGCTTCCATCTTCCGACAGGTATCCAACTCTGCCGCTTGAGTTTATCGCCAAGGAGCTTGCCCTTGAGACGCCATCTCAGGCAGCAGACTTCCTTGCATCACATGGAGCCAACGTCTTCACCAACTCCTCGGCGTTAGACAGTCTCAAAGTCTGGGACTGCAGGAAGGCGGCGGGTGCGTTGGTAGAGGCCCTCAAGAAGACGAAGGGGGTGGACATCAAAGGACAACTATAATCGATAGAGGAATGACTACGACGTCTTTCTTCTCGAGGTCTTCCCGGATCCATCGCTTTCGCCTGCTCGTATACCCTTCTTCTCTTCAGTATCATACCTCTCCTTAGTCTTCACCCTATACCGTTCTTCGCCTTGGACGCGACATCATCCGGCTCAACTGGTCCTTGAACCCTCACATCAACAGAACGATCTTGCATTGGGGGTCTCGCACAAAGACGAACTAGGTACAGGTAACATGGGGCTTCTCATCTTGGTTAGTTTTGTTCAACAGTGTCAGGACGACGTTAGGATCGCGGATCGAAAGGCAGAGACAATCCAGGGATCTCTCATCCGGCAAGCTTCACGGCCGTCGTCCGTCGTCGCGACAAGGTCCCTCAATCCATCGCCATCTCTCATCTTCAGCTCCTACGGTAAATCTATCTCGATACATTACGTCACTTCCTCGGCTCCTCAATCGGTCTCTGGTTTTCGTTCGGTTTCGGGGACAATGCTTCTATCTTCGCATAGTTACTTTTCATTCTCCGCCTGCCATTTTGTCGTACTCGATTCTCGATCCATGTCTATAACAGATCCTTCCTTTGGCCGAGGCCTGTTCAAATCGAGCCCGGACGTTGCCCCTGTCTCCTTTCGGACTGACGATCCAAGAAACTCAAGCCATTTCCTGTAGATTTTCCCCCTTTGTTTCGCATGAGAGAAATAGCTCTCACTCGACGCTCGCCTTCACCCACTCGAACCCGCACATACTCAACACCAAACGTCGACGCTTGTTCTTGCATGCCATGCTGCCTGACAATCCTCTCACCAGATTCTTTGTCATCAGTTTCCTGATCTCGTTTCGTCTCGTTGCGCCCCTCGCCATCCTGTACCTTTCATTCCCGATCGTCCTCATCACACTTCGGTCGACACTCTCAACGACCCTTCCGGTCTTCTCCTACTATCATCCCCTCCTGCACATTTACGCTCTTGCCGAAGCGCTTTATGTTGTGATCTACCTTTTCGCCAAGCAGAGACTCATCAAGACCTACGTCCCTCCTGCTCCAACACCGCTCGAGCAAGTCCGGATCATCTTGAAGGAGACGCTCGATGGACTTAAGGCAGACGCGAGAGCCAAAGGGAGGGAAGGACAAGAGCAGAGGTCCGTAGCGGAAGGAAGGCTTAATGAGTTCCTAGGTGGCTGGTTCGATCGGGTGAATGGCGACAAACAGTGCGTCAGAGCCGAGGAGTTGGGACGAGGAGATATTGAGGATCTGTTGTCTAGTCAGTAATGTACTCCTTGATCGTCGAGCCTTCTATTTTCGATCTGATTCCAAGTTAAGCTAACATCCGACCTGCTTACTCTTCTCGTCGTCTAGCCGTCTTCTTCAACCTCCCTCTTTCTGGTATTGCCTCCTCCCAACCACACAACGCCCTACTCCTTCAAGCTCTAAACCAACTCGAGGTCCTTCGAGGGCATCGTTTCTCCTCCGGTCGGTCTTCTCATGTTCGACTACTCCAGCCTCATTTATGTCCTACCATGATCGAGCATCGTCCGATGGCGTTGTACGGTCTGGCTTGGGTCTGTTCGAGCGCTGTCTACATCGGATTGAGGTCGTTTGGATTCCGATATCGAGCGAGGACAGGTGAAAGCGATCGATCGCTGGGGTACTATTGGAGAGAGAAAAAGGTCGGGAGCCAAGCAGATGGTTGGCTCGCCAGGACATTTGGCGGTTCGAAGGGCGACGAAAACAACGATGACGATACCCCGTTGGTCCTTGTCCATGGAGTCGCAGGTTTGACATCGATCGTGTAAGTGTGCTCCGACGAATTCTGTTCCTGTTTGATGCCAGGATCTGATGATATGCGAACTGATCCAATTATACTTCTTGTCCAGGCACCTGCTCATCGCCCTTGCATCTACCAGCACTCGCCCAATCTACTGCCTCGACTTTCCCGACGTCTCTCTTCGGCTTATGCCCTCCATTTTACTTTCCTCATTCTCTCATCGTGGGCAAAAGATCAGAGAAGAGCAGCATCATACTTTGAGTATCGGCGAGTGCGTCGAATTCATCCGACGCATGCTTGTCCAAACTGGCTTGAGCGAGAACACGCCGAGTGTGTTCGTCTCACACTCGCTTGGGACGGGATTCGTGTCCTCACTGGCTCGGGAAGCGCCGGAACTCATCGCTGGGAGTGTCTTGATCGATCCAATCAGCATCCTGTACGTCCTTCTTGACGTCTTTGAAACCGTCTTTCTCGTGTTTATTGATGGTCTCCCACTGATTCTGATCTGATTCGATGCGCTAGGCTTTATCATCCACACTTGATTCGCACCTTTGTTCACGAAGCTCCTAGCTCAGCGTTCTCACATCTCCTACGCTTCCTCGCCAGAGAGATCCATCTCTGCAACTACCTCGCTAGGCACGTCACTTGGGCCCAAGCCTCCCTCTCACTTTCATCGCTCGTAGAGGAGGGACAACATGGTCGACCAAACCAAAAATCCCGAGTGTATCATCACGTTGTTTTGTCCGAGTTGGATTCAGTCGCTCCCGTAGGTCTTTCTGTGGGTGGCGAATTCATGCGTGTGTTAAGAAATTGCTGACGCTTCGAACCACGTACGATTTAGGTCGACGACATCGCTCGATACTGCCGAAATCTTGACGTACCGTATACGATCCTCGATCGAGCTGCTCATGGTGGATTTCTTACATCCCTTACCCATTTCAAGAATGTTCTCGTCATAATCAAGTCAATCTCATCATCCGCTCTCGGTCATGTCCCTGCGTTCACAATCGATGACATCACTGAGTCCAGAACGCATTCGATCTCGTCTGCCCTATCAAATCATCACTTCACCTCCCTCATGGAATCTAATTTCTCCCACACGCCAACCTTGAACCTTGATTCTAGCGATCTCGATGTTTCTCTCGATCCATGCTCTCTCTACAAAACCACCATCATCCATCCTGGTCTCGTCCGACAACGTACTCAAACTCATTCGCCCGAGGTTTGTCATCGACACCTTCCTAGAAGACCTCGATTCCCTTCGACGCATTCTGCTCTCACGTTCTCCCTCGTCTCTGAAATCCCATCATCATCATCATCGTCGTCGCAAGAGGACCAAACGTTGTCCTCGTCGCCTCCCTCCATCCTCACGAAACCATCCACCCTCCATCACCTTCCTTCCTCTTACGTCCAACGAACGTTCTCCAAAACACCTTCCAGTTGGGTCTTTGATACCGTGTTATCGGATCAAGAGAATAAAGGATACTCGATCGTTCCATGCCTGAACCTCAATGGATCGACTTCTTTCGCCACTGCCACTGCTGGAATTGAGGATATCGATAGTGATTGGCGCCATTCCTCCTTGTCATCAACCCTCCTCGATAAGAGGAATAAAGGAGAAGAGTACCTCGATGGATATCAGGGAGAGGAGGATGACGACGAGAAGGATTACCATCCCATGTTTAGTCCAGCTCCTTTGATGGGGTTCTCGTTTTCGTCGGCATTCAAGACGGCCACGACAATGGGGAATGATGGCATCGGTGGGGGCGAGAAAAGAAGAGAGTACAGGATCATGAGTCTCAGCAGTTGAGACAGGAAAACCAGAACAGGGCGTTTGGCGTGTAAACATGTGGATGGGGGGAGTCAGATGTCAAGATGGATGGATGATCGGTGGGGTGGGAAGTAATCGAAGAGTCGGTGAGGAGATACGATGATGCGAACTTTTGTATGGATGCTGTTGAAACCATGAAGATTGGATATTTTTAGTTGGTTTCCATCACCATCTTTGGCACGCAGCTTAGGGTTTGAGATCGAACAGAACAAGGTATCGAGGCGTTCCTTGTCAGAGCGGCATCAAGAGAAAGACGAGAGGAGCATGAATAGCGAAGCGTGAACGAGAAACGAAGGAAAAAGAGCACAAGTAAGAAGTGAGATGAAAGTAAGAAGTGAGATGAAAGTGAGAGGAAGATGTTGTGACATTGTATGGTATGAGTGAATGAGGAAGGGGCGACGTGGATTGCGACTTTTGCGAGGAAAAAGGAAAGTGCATGAAGAATAGAGAGTAAGGGATCGAAAGAAGAAAGAAGAAAGGTCGAAACAAAAAAGGCCCAAGACGAAGACAGAGAGAAAAGAGACAACCAGGAGACAAGCAGAACCAACGTCGTTTCCTTCGATCCCTCTAGGCGACGATAGCCTTCTTTGCTGGGTCCATTGGAGTTCCCTCGTAGAACTTGCCGACCTCAGAGGCAGTGACAACGCCGATCCTGATGACGAAGTCACCAAAGTGCTCGCCCTCGTGTCGCTCGAGAGCGTACTGCTTGATGAGGGGCTTGAGGATGGCGATGATCTCGACTTCGTTGACGGACTCTCGGATGATCTTTGCCAGTCGCTGACCGTGGTAACCACCACCAAGCAGCATGGTGTAGTGACCTGGTGCCTTTCCAACGAACGCGATCTCGGCCGGCCAAGGTCGGGAGCAACCCTGCGAGGATGAAAGCGACGCAGTAAAGAGGAGGTAGGGAAAGAAAGCAGAGCAGGATGGAAAAGAAAGAAGCAGGTACGACCAAGCATCAACTTGGGCGATTCACGAGTCGGATAGACACCATTCCGCGCAGATCAGTCCTTGACTCACGTTGGCACATCCAGACATCCTCATGACGATATGGTCGTTCCTCAGACCGTTCTCCTCCATAATCGCCTCGAGCTTCGTCACAAGGACCGGTAGGTATCGTTCCGACTCGGCCATGGCGAGACCGCAGGTGGGGAAGGCGACGCAGGCGGACGACGAGAGTCGGAGTCCAGTGAAGTCGAGATTGTCGAGATGGTATTTCTTGAGTAGACCCTTGATGGTGTCGAGGTCCTCGGTGGCAATGTCGGAGACGATGAGATGCTGGTTGGCGGTCAGTCGGAAGTTTCCCTTGTGGACCTTTGCGATCTCCTCCAGTCCAGTCTTGAATGGCTTTCCGGGCTCGTCCTGGATTCGACCGTTCTCGATGAAGGCAGTGAAGTGATGGTTGCCCTTGAAGTCCTGGGACCAGCCGAACTTGTCGACTGACGAGTCGAACGTGTAAGGGCGCTCTGGCTCGAATTTCTTGCCGAACCGCTTCTCGACCTCAGATTTGAAGCCTTCAACGCCGAGTCGATCCACGGTGTACTTCATACGCTGTCATTGGCGATCGAAAGCGGAAGGTGAGGCAAGGTAAGCCGAGCGGCCGAAGATTCAAGAATCGCGGCGATGGTACATACAGCGTTCTTTCGGTCCGCTCGGTTTCCGTGGTCACGCTGGGCGAGCATGATGGCTTGGGCGACGGCGCATCCCTCCTCTGGCTTAACGAATCCGAGGATCGTACCGAGTCGGGGGTAAGTCTTGGTGTTGGAGTGAGTCGTACCCATGCCTCCTCCCACCGAGACGTTGTAACCGACGATCTTTTCGCTCTTGTCGACAATGGCGATGAATCCAACGTCATTGGTGAAGATGTCAACGTCGTTGTGCGGGGGAAGGGCAACAGCAATCTTGAACTGTAGAGGAGAGCGCCAAGAACAGATCAGCGTCACGGCGACCGGCAAACCACTGCCGTGCCATCAAGAGATGCAACGACGTACCTTCCTGGGCAAGTAGTACTTTCCGTAGACAGGCTCGAAGTCCTGAACGGCGTCTCCAGCAATCTTCTTCTTGTCGAGCCAGATCTCGGCGTAGGCGTTGGTCTCTGGGAGGAGGTACTCGGAGAGGTTCTTTGAGAACTCAAAGACCTCGGCATGAAGATGAGACATGGCAGGGTTGGCAGAGCATTGAACGTTTCGGTCTGAGAGTAAGACGCACGAGTGGATTTCAGTATGCGCAAGAGTTTCAATGGGTCAGGGTCAAAGTGGAGAGGAGCAACTACTCACTGACGTCACCGCAAGCGGCGATGGTGTCGAGGAGAGATCGGTTGATGGCCTGCATGGCGGGCTTGAGGTGCTTCTTGATGATACCGTGGAACTGCCAGGTCTGTCGAGTCGTCATCTTCATGGTACCGTTACCGTGCTCATCAGCGATTTGGGACATCTGAAGCCACTGGGAAGCGGTAGCGACACCAGCGGGGAGTCGGACTCGAACCTGGAGAAAGACGAGAAGAGATGTAAGGGGTCAACGTCGATTCGCCAAGAGGCTGTGAACGAGGAGACAACCACGAACCATGAACGAGTAGGCAGGCTCAAGTCCGGCAGCAGCTCGTTCGTCTCGGATGTCTCGGTCGTCTGAAGAACGAACAAGGCCAAACAGATTAGCGATTGGACGATGTCGAAAGGATAAGACATCAAAGCGAGACTCACCCTGCTGGTAAAGACCGTGGAACTTGGTGAGCTGACCGTCAGAGGCCGAGATGGCTCCGGTCGATTGGTCCTCGAGACCCTGGAGGAGAGACACAAAGTCAACAGCGCAAAGTCAGTGAGGATGAGACACAAAGAGGCTCGGATGAGACAACCGACTCACCTCGGCAATCGTTCCTCGAAGGTAGTTAGACGAGATCTTGATGTGCTCGTTGGTGATGGGCTCTGGCTCGGCCTCGGTCACCTCGACATGATCAACACCCATCGCCTTCCAGAAAGTCGGCTCCCAAATCTTGTAACCCGTCTGGGCTCCGTCGGCGTCCTGGTCGTCTCCCAATCCAAGGTCGGCCATCCTTTCCGCTCCAAGAGCCTCGAGCTTGGCGTCGAGGTCCTTTCCACTTTTGTTGTAGTAGTGAGCGTCTTCGGGTCGAGGCCAGTAGTGAGAGTCTCCCATGGCAAAGACGGAGAACTTGACGTCTCCGAGAGGCGACTCGCCAGCAGCCGAGAGGTTGTTGAATGACTTCCAGGTTTGCCGAGCGTTCTGAGGGAACTCACCCTGACCGGCAGTCGAGGTGACAAAGGCGACGTGGGATTCGAGCTTGAGGTCGTCGACCGACATCTCGTCCATGGGAAGGCATCGGGAGGCGAGACCTCGAAGTCCAGCTCGGGTGGCGAGCCGCTGAGCAACCTTCTGGGCAGCTCCTCCATCCGAGGCGTATAGGACGAGGAGAGGGGGTCCATCGAAAGCAGAAAGCATCTTTTCGTAGGCCTCCTTGGCCTTGTCCTTCCTGGCGACGAGGAGCTTCTCGCCGAGCGACTCGACGAGCTCGGTAGCGAGGACGGGTTCGGCCTTGGTGAGCTGGGAGAGGTGAGACTGTCGATCGAGGAATTCCTGGAGCTCGAGCTTGATTTTCTCGGAATCGAGGGAGAAGACCTCCTCTCCCTTAGCATCCTTCGAGGGATCCCATCGGTAGAGAGGCCAGTAACCAGTGTCAACGGCGAGCTTGGTCTGCTTAAGGACGTCGAGAGCGGAAGCGGTCTCCTCGGCGTAGGGGAGGTACGCGAGAACGATGGAGGGTCCCTGGAACCGATCGGCTTCGACAAGAGCCTGGAGAACTTGAGAGTACGACGAGTAGACAGCGACGGAAGCGACGTAGACGTCACCGTGGTTCATGGCGTAAAGTCCGATGTCCTTCTTTCGTCGGTGGGCGTCGGCGGCGTTTCGCTCGGTGTAAGGGACAGAGTCGATGATGAGCATGTTGATGTTAGCGCCCGAAGCGATGGCGTGGTGAACTCCCGAAGCTCCCAAATCGTACGACCAGGCGTCCGAACCAATGATCCACCGAGAGGCGGTACCGACGTGAGACTGGAGAGAGAGAATCTTCTTGCCAGCTGCGTGCGAGACAGCGTCCGAAGATCGGAGGATAGTGATGGCCTTCTCTCCGAGGTCTCGCGAGGTCTTGGGGTCGTCCTTGGCGAGCAGCCACTTGGTGAACGCGGCATGGACGGCCTTGTCAACGTTGTAGGATGAGACGAGACCCTCGACAGCCTCAATGAGCTCCTTCCTCTGGGAAATATCAGACTGAGCCTTTCCAAAAGCGAACTCGGGGAGGGTCGCCGAGGGACCACTGGTAGAGACGAGGGAAGGGGAGTTGGAGATCTCAAGCTGGTTGGTAAAGACGGAGCTCAACATCTTGGTGTAGGCGGACTCGAGCTCGGGGACCTGGGGCACGGGAGCAGAGGTGGCGGTAGAGGCCGGAGTGGGGACCGTGCCGAGGACGAGAGGCTGGGAGGACCCAAGTCGGGAGATGATGGTAGAGACTTCGTGCGAGAGAGAGGATGACAACGAGTGACCAAGAAGACCGCCAAACACTTTGGGTCGCTCAGACTCGTCCTCGGTCTGTTGGACGGCAGAGACGACGTCGAGGTAGACGCCTCCCCACTTTGTCGTCTTCTTGAAGGCCTGCTCGAGGACGACGACGTTCTTGACGCCCTCTGGGATGGCAGTGAGAAGTCGGAAGGGAGCAAGAGGTCGGAGGATGAGGATCTCGAGGACACCAAAGGTCGAGGAAGAAGAGGCGAGTTCGACCAAGGGGGAAGCCTCGGTTCCAAAGACGACAAAGACGGTAGTGGGCGATGAGGGTCCAGTGTAGACGTATGGTCGCTGGGGTCGTCGGAGGAGGGCGAGAGTGGAGAGGGAGGCAAGCTCGTACGACTTGAAGAGCTCAGGTCTAGGGTGATGGGAGTGACCGTTGCCGTTGCCGTTCGTCTCTGGCTGCCTCAGAGGCTCATCAAGGAAGGCCTTGAGCTTGTCCTCGTCGACCTGTTCAAACCCTGGCGAAATAGTCGAGCTGTCGACGAAGACGTGGAGAACAGCCTTGTTGGTCTGTCGTGCAAGCTTGGAAGCAATGACGGCATGGTCGTGGGTGTCCTGGGAAGTTGAAGAAAGGAGAATGACCCAGCCGGCCGATCGGAGCGCGATGACATCGGAGAGATCAGACGAAGGAGGGAGAGCGACGTGGACGACGGTGGAGGTGTGAGCGAGCGTGGAGAGCGAAGGAACAAGTCGAGCAAAAGGTGAAGGCGTCGAGTTGGCAAGGAGGAAAGAAGTGAGCTTCGAGGTTGAGTGGCGAAGGGCAAAGACCGAGGGATCGGCGTGCGCTGGGAGGACCTCGACCGATGGAGACGAGGATGAACCAGACGGAAGGGTGTAAGAAGACGAAGGGTTGGTGATGAGAACGTCAGATGAAAGGTAGGCGATCCTGGCAACGATGGAGGACGACATTTTCTGGAGAGGGAGGAATCGTTCAATCAGCGGCTGGCAGTTTGGTCCAAGGTTGATCGGCGTTCTTTAGCTCACTATGGGTGAAGAGGAATCGATCCGATACAAAGGTGGAGAGGGAGGGAAGATTGATGTGGGGGTGGTAGCGGCGATGAGGATTGAGTGAAGTGAGGAGGGGGAGGGGGAGGGGGAGAGGCAGGAAGGAGAAGGTGGGGGGAGACAAGATCGGGCGAAAGCTCAGGGAGGTGGATTCCAACGCTTGCCAAAATGTCGCCATCGATATCCGAATACTTGTCCCAGTCTCGTCTATCTGTCGACTCCCAACATGCATCGCTCCAACTTGCTCCTCTGGTGAGCCGTCCCATAGAAACTAGCCCATTGCTCCCTCCCCAAAGAAAAATAATACACAATCAACTACCACCTCAGTCGACGCTGCTCAATTGCTCCGTTGTCCCCTATTTCCTTTGCCGGTCTTTCCGGGGAGGGGAACCTCGATTCTTTCGACTTTTTCTCCCTCATACCACAAGACTCCCTCATTTAGGAGGTCAGCGGGATGTCAGCCAGTTTATCTTCAATTTTTATCATAATTGTTCTTGATCCTGACTGAAGATGCAAAAGACGGAATCAAGTAACGTACCCCAAGTCGAGAGAGAAGCACTTGATCAGGATCTGAACGTCCCTCATTCCCCCGACCACAGGTAGTCCTCATCTCGTGTCGACGCGGCTCAATCTCCTTCTTGTCCGCCACTCATCACCCGTACAGTCGTTTCGGCCACGATGGACTCTCTCCCGCAAGAGGTCAGTCTGGTCCCGACGACACCTTGATCCCTCACCGACATCAAATCTGATCATCCGCTCGACTTTGGCTCTGCTCTCCTTCACCCGCATCTGGGTCCTTTGCTCAATCCCATGCGTCTTGTCCTTCCTCAGCTCCTGTTCGAGATTCATGTCCTCTCCCACTCCCCTTACCTTCCATATGCTACACGATACACTCATGCCATCCTCGCACTTTCCCCTCCTCCTTCCCACGTCGCACAATATCTTCTCTCCCTCTACGCCCCTCCTCACTCCTCAACTCGAGAACTACTAGCCAGGTGCCTGAGGCACCCGGTCTGTACGCTCGACGTCATCCACCTCGTCGAACGTTATTGGGACAAGCGTCGTCAAGAATCAAACAGTTGGGATTGGGGTCAACTCGAGTTGGACGAAGTGCCGAAGCAACTCTTCCGAGATCTCGACAGAAAGTCGAGATGTGCAGAGGAGAGAGCGAAACGTCAACTCGAGTGGGAAAGACCATCAACTGCGAGCGGCGTTTCATCTCGAACGACCGGTAGTACCTCGAATCCATCGACACCATCATCGTCAATAACAGCAGTACCATCACATCCGTCTCCAGCTGTCACATTGACCAAGGCCATTCGCAAGCGAAAGCGCGCCTCCTCTTCCTCCAACACCTCCCTCGAAACAAAACCCCCTGTCCCTCTCGTGCCAACCCTTCTCCCTCTTCTCACCCACCTTTTCACCCGATACGCTCCATCTCCGTCCTCTCACAAAGGCTACCCTCTCTGTGCTTCGATGATTGCGCATCCAGTCTCCTTCCCGCTCACTGAATTTCTTCTCAAGCACGGTGCTGATCCTGGTTGCAACAATGGTTACGCCGTTCGGTTGGCCATTGGGAAAAAGGATCTCAGCCTCGTCAAGCTACTCGTCGAGAGAGACCCGGATGGGCTCGGTTCTCATGATGGCCTCAACGGCGGTTCTGGCGCTGGCAAGAAGCGAAAGCTCGGAGATCGATGCACTGTGGACAGTGGGATGCGTGAGTGATATGACAGTGGAAGTCATGCGGTTTCGTTCCCTAAATCCCCCAGCTCACGTCCAGGTTCGGTCTGATGCGTTTTCGTAGTACAAGTGGCGGTCAAGCATCAGGCGAGGGATATATGCGACTACCTGATCGAAAAGGGGGTCGTACCAGATCTGATGACGCTCCTGGCGCTCAACAATTTTGATTGATGATGACGATTTTCGGGGTCGGACATGTTTGAGAATGAAAGAAAAGGCGGTGGAGGGATTTTGACTACGTCACCCCCGCAGCGATTGTTGAGGATCTATCGGGAATCGTTTACGAATCTCTTCTCTTCCTTTGTATTTACCTTCCATCTCTTCCTTTCTCTCGTCCTTTCCGAGCTATAACCCCGACACTCTACATCCAATAAACACACAACATGTGCGACTGGGACAACAACGACGCCACCATCGACATTGGCATCGTTGGTGGCGGATCCATGGGAAGTGAGTCGTTCACCATCACAATCCACTGTCTTTCCCTCGAATGATCCACCTCACTCAAACGAATCACCATCGCCATAGGTGGTATGACTCTCTTGTTCGCCGAAAAGGGTTCTTCTGTTGGAGCGTACGACAAGGATGAATCTGCAGTCAAGAAGACGCTTGAGACGGGAAAGGTCAGTGAGATCGGGTCGATAGTCCCTGATATCCAGCGTCACGACTGACGCCAAGGTCGGATTTTAGAACACCGAGAGCGTCGATCAGAGTAAGGTGCACGGATACAGGTGTGTCCCTTTGCTATCTCATTCTCTCTTCTCGTTTCGATCCTTCTTTCGACAGAAAAAATCAGCTGTCACCCCTCAGTCGGTTCAATGAGCGTACCTAACCTTTGTGATGCTGTTATTTATTCCTCGTTCCAGCTCTCTCAAGAAACTCGTTGCTCGCTTCGAAAAGGGCAAGCCTCGCGTCATGGTATTCTCCCTTCCTCACGGGGACGTCGTCGAGAGCGTCATCGAGGAACTTGGTCCTCTTCTTGAAAAGGGGGACATCATCCTGTTGGTTGACACATCTCTCCATTGAAATCTCACCGCTGTCTATCGACATATACCTGACGAACATTTCCTTGATGACTGTACTTTCCCTCAGTGATGGAGGCAACGAGTGGTGGCAAAACACCGAGCGAAGACAGAAGCTCGTCAAAGAAAAGTTCGGAGTCAACTGGATCGGGATGGGTGTCTCTGGCGGATGTAAGCCTAAGCATTATGATCGCTTTGCATCATCTGCTCCATCGTCGTACCAAGTCCGGATCTGCCTTGCCCTCGAAACACTGCTGACTACTCTGCATGCTCGCTGCACAGACCAAGCAGCTCGAAGAGGACCTTCCATCTCGCCTGGTGGAGACGAAGAAGCCTGGAAGATCGCCAAACCCCTTCTGGAGAAATGGGCCGCCCAAGATAAAGACGGTCGTCCCTGTGTGGGACTCATTGGTCCAGGCGGAGCAGGACACTATGTCAAGGTCAGTTGGCATCTGGCCTAACTCCAAGAGGATGATGTGACCTGACCGGGATTCAACGTTTTGTCTCATCAGATGATCCACAATGGAATCGAACAAGGACACCTTTCCCTCCTCGCGGAGCTTCGGTCGATCCTTCATTTCCAGCTATCGCTTTCGAACGCAGACATTGCCGATATCTATGAGGCCTGGGACAAGGAAGGTGGTCTTGCCGGAAACTACCTCATCAACATCGGATACAAGCTTTTACGATTCAAGGAGGGAGACGGGTTCGAAGGAAAGAACCGAATGGAAGGAGGCATCGTAGAAGGAATCGAAGGTCAGCTTAGCGAGATGAGTGACCGATGGTGGCAAAGCGCGCGTGCCCATCTCTGTTTCTTTCTCTCATTGCATCAGACAAGGTCACTCAAGATGTAGACAATTCCGAAGGAACAGGACAATGGTCATGTCAAGGTTCGTCAATCTTTCGATGTCGGAGTTTCTGACCTCTGCACCACCTCTTCACTCCCTTTTTGAATCGTTCTCTTTCGTTTCGTTTCGTCTCTCCCTTCTTTCCATCTGATTGAAATCACCCTCGATTCTTCGTTTCAAATTCATACAATACAGAGGTTGCCGCTCGGCACTGCGCCGCCCCTACGATCGTGGCCGCTCATCAACTTCGATGTATCTCCGCTCGCAGGGATGAACGCCTCGACGTTGTTGGAAAGCTCAAAATTCCTCAACCATCCACTGGAACTGCTGATGGCAAGGATAAGGATCTCATCGAGACCCTTCGACTGGCTAATTATGGTGCCATCTTGGCTTCATTCATTCAAGGCTTCGGTGTATGTCGCAGAAAGAAGAAGCCATGAGCGATGCTTCGTCTCCCCTCTGGGAATAACGTATCTGACCCGCCTTTTTCCATTCGTCCGCCAGGTCATCGCTCGAGCTTCGTCCGATCAAAACTGGAACGTCTCTCTAGCCGAATGTCTCCGGATCTGGCGATCAGGTTGCATCATTCAAAGCGATGCCATCTCAACCTTCCTAGATCCCATCCTAAAGTCGAATCCAGACACCCACAATCTTCTTCAAATTCCAGAGATTGCCGTCGAATTGGGCAAAACTTACGGTCCGTTGAAGAAATTGGTTGCCCTCGCTCTGGAAGCCGACGCCGTCATTCCAGCGTTTTCGGCGACTTTGGAATGGATGAAGAGCGTGGGTGGAAAGGACCTCCCGACGTCCTTTGAGGAAGCTGAGCTGGGTGAGTACTTTTTCTTCATTCTTTGTTCGTCGTCAACTCTTGAGTACAAGTGTGTGAAACTGCATTGTAATGAGACCCCCTTACTTGGAATTTCCTCATCAGACTACTTTGGACACCGTAAGAACCCTGTCTTCATTTCCCATCTTCCTCCGTGACCACGCCCTCATACCTTCTTCTCTCCCTTCGCTCTACCCTAGACAACTACGACCTCAAGCGAGACCCTCAACCAGGAGCTCACAAGGGCTCTCACCACACCGAGTTTGCTCCAGCATAAAGATGATCGTCAAGGACGACCTCTCTTGATCTTCTGCCTGCACTTCCCTTGTCTCTCTTGTCTGTATCGTCTTACGGCTCCCGATTTGTCTCCAAACAACGTCTGTCTTTACGATGTATATTCGATGTTTTTTTCTTTCTCATCATCCTTTCCCTCCGGCCACTCGTCTGCCTCCTCTTCCGGAGGAGGCACTTCGGGCAAGTAAAGAGACAGTTAAAGAATCCAAGTAGCAACTGGGTTGATATCTACAAACAAACTAAAAAAAAATCATCAATGAAGAAGATCGAGTCATGCTATTATATCTATGTTGTAAACTGTACAGCTGGGCGTCTAGGATATGCGAAAACAAACGAACTGGGGAGGACGACAACAGAACCTGGTCGACAAATCCTAAGCAAGTCGTCCTCCACCTCAGGAATTGAGGTCAATTCCTGTGGTCAGTTCCACACTCAGGAATTGAGGTCAATTCCTGTGGTCAATTCCACACTCAGGAATTGAGGTCAATTCCTGTGGTCAATTCCACACTCAGGAATTGA
>BCKM01000002.1:633956-733980 GCA_039545415.1 Udeniomyces megalosporus | reverse complement strand
AGGTCAATTCCTGTGGTCAATTCCACACTCAGGAATTGAGGTCAATTCCTGTGGTCAATTCCACACTCAGGAATTGAGGTCAATTCCTGTGGTCAGTTCCTCACTCAGGAATTCAGGTCAATTCCTGTGGTCAATTATAAAAAAATTCACACATGTAATTCGATGAATCCGCCTTTTCTACCCTTCCATTCGACCTCAATCAACCTTCTCCCTTCCTGCTTCTTCCTCTTTACCTCTTCTCCATCACCACCCATCGATCCTTGCAGGCCGAGGATCCTGAGTTCCGGCCAGACGGGTTTGGATGGGGATCTCCAAGGAAGCGAAGCGATGAGTTGAGGTCTTTCGACTAACAGAGGATTGGTATGGGAGAGATTGAGGAGAGTTAAGAGAGGAGTTCGAGAGGATAATTTGAGAAGGGTGTTGAGGATCAAGGAGTGAATAGATGGGGACCAAGCTATCGTGGTGATGGTAGTAGTAGTAGTCGATCTCTGGAAAGACAAAGGTAAGAGCGATAGAGAGGATAGATCGAGTTGACGAAGATGCTCTGGAATGATTTGAGAGGAAATCAGAAATGGGATGGTGTAGGAGATTGATTGGAGGGAAAGGGATACGATGGAAGGTTGAAGTTTGGTGGTTGTCATGGGGGGTTTGGGAGAAGACGATGATGATGATGATGATGACTGGGAAGAGGACTCGATGGGTATGGGATGTAGAAGAAGTTTAAGGGTGGAGAGAGAAAGATGGGAATGTGATAGATCTAAGATCCTCCAACCGGATGGGTCATTTGGATGATGACGATAGTTCGGGGTTCGAGAAGAGGAAGAGGATGAAGAGGATTGATCCCAGTCATCATCTTCATTTTCTTCATCATCGTCGTTGGTGTCTTGAGCTGATTGTGGTGCTGGATCTGTAGTGATCGTTCTCGCGAGTTGTCCTCCAGATCCTTCATTCTCCCTGTCATCGTCATCATCTTCATCACTATCATCATTCCCCCAATCCCTGACATCCCACAACAGACACCTCACTCCAATTTCTCTCAATCCACCGCCCGTTCCCGCTCCACCATCAGCCAACCCTTTTCCGATAAGCCAGACCATCAGCTCTCGAAGATGACGAGGGAGTCTACCGATATCGTCGAGTTGGTACTGTCTCTTTGATTCATCGTCAGGATTAGAGCAAGGGAGCAGGGAAAGACGTCGACTAAGGAGGGAGAGTGCGATATGGAGTAGACGTGGTGGGTAAGATGGTCGCGTTGAAGTGGAGGTGAAGGGAAGAAGAGATGGATGGGTGTATAGTGATTTCTGTGAGATGGGATGGACAGATTCGGTAAACAACAAGGAAGGATGCGTAAATTCTCTAGGTAGGTCTTGGTCTGTTGACGAGATTGATGAACCAGCATTGACTGTGGAGGCGAATGTCCTGAGACTAGAGGTCAATCTTGGACTATTCGATGCGATCGAATCCATGATGACGGTCTCTTGGTTGTCGTTTCGAGAACCATTGATCGTCCAGCTTGGAGGAGGGGCAGGACCAGCTGGTGTACGTAACGATCGAGGTCTCGCAGGAGGAGGAGGACCGAGGCCAGCCCAAGTGGACGAAGGTGGATTGTACGTCAAGGATCGAGACGGTGGTATGATGCCGTTCACCGGATCGGTGTTACTGCTTACCAGAGATGTTCCATCTGGATTAGTTGTACGAGAAGAAGTCCCAATGGAAATTGGTTGAGGTGGGATGAAGGGTGGGTGGTTGACTGAAGTGAGTGTCGAACGGGTTCGAGCTAACTCTTGACGACGTTGCTCTCGACTAGATGACGAGACATGAGAAAGATTCCTATGAGCGATGAGGATGATGAGTGTATGGATGGTGAAGGACGAACCGAGACGAGGTGATGAGTTCTGTGACATGGCGAGCTGTCTTTGGTGTGGATTGGGTGGATCGGATAGAAGATGAAGCCAGGGACTTGACGAGGGATTTAGAAGATTTGCGAAGGTCGAGTTGGTCAAAGACGTCGTCGTCGTCGTATCTCATCAAGGCGGTACGGGCGAGGATTGGGTGCGAAGAAGAGGAGAGGGGGGGGGGGGGGGGGGGGGGGGGGGGGGGGAGGGGGAGGGGGAGGGGGGAGGAACGAGTCACGTGTTCTTCTTTTCAACAAGTGCCGGCACGGGCAAAACTCCAGGCACAAGCACGTTCAACGACCCACTCCTCTCCCAGACCAATCAATTTTGATCGTCGAAAAGCATGTCAAGGACGAATCGTTAAATACACATGTCGGGCGAGCCTCTACTCCTCCTTTGAGGCTGCTGAACGCTTCTTCCTGCCGCCTCCACCTCCACTGCTCGACTCGTCGCCGGTCTCCTTCTCGCTCACTGGCTTCCGCAGACCCTTCATCTTTCGGACTCTGTGGAACGAGCGGACGAATGATCGGACAAGGAGAGAAAAGGTCGAAAGGGTACAAGTCAGATACCAGAGCGAAACGCTCATCACCGCGAGGAAGCTGAAAGACGTACTGCAGCTTGCCGAACTCCTGCTTTCCCAGGTGAATTCTTCCAACCTTGTCTCCCATGTCGTCCGTCTCGACGTTCTTTCTCTTCTTGCCCAAGCCCTTCTCGACGTCCCGCTTCTCGACCTTTGGTCGTCTCAAGCTGGCCTTGAGCATGTCTGGGTCAGCCTCTTGACGACGTCTGACCTTGAAGTCGAAATTGGGGCCCATCGGGGTGAGCTCCATCCTTGGGATTCGGGTGCCGGAAGAGAGGAGTCGGATGGTGGATGTTCGGAAGTGAATGGTGGGGAGTTGAGAGGCTTCGGAAGCAGGCAGACCAGAGGTCGTCGAGGGATCCTCGGTAGGGAGGGGACCAGCGGTAATTGAAATGACGTGTTCAAGACCAGCGAGATGGACGTGTTCGAGGGAATGACCGTTGAAAAAGTCGAGAAGCATGGATTTCAGTTGGATAAGAGCTGGGTGGGACTCGAAGAGGGGGGAGGCAAAGTGCATGAGAGGTCGGTGACCGGGGGTAGATTTGGGGGTCTAACGTCGGCACGAGGAGGGGTGAGAAATCAAGATTGTTTAGATCATCCAAAGGGTACAGGAGTAGACTGGCAAGTCGATTGAACCAGGTTGACGCGCCAGGGCTCGGGAAGCAGCTTTTGGAGAAGGAGGTCCCGGAATGAGTGGTTGATCTCACCTTGAGTTCAGCCATACTTTGAGCCATCTCGATTCCAACCTCGACCATATCGAGAACCTTTCCATCAAACATCCGGCAGAATACGAGATCATGAGGACGCTTCTTGGAGTGAAGTCCGACGAGGAAGAGGGAGGCGTCGTTCTTCTGGCCCCAGAACTCGAGCGACTCGACAGACTCGAATGGGTGAATGTCGTTCTTCTTGGAAAAGTTGATTGACTCTGGTCTCTTGAGCATGGCCTGGATGAGACATGGGAATTAGGTTGAAGGGATGAGCTGTGAGCCAAGAGGCGATACTTGATGATGTATGCTCCCGCTCTCTTTCCCTGACTAAGTCCCGTTCGGTTCGTCAGGGTGGAGGGGAAAGAGATGGACTAACAAGTTCCTTGAGGGCTATCGAAACCCTGTCACTGATCTGGTTGCCTCGAACGAAGACGGCGGTCTTTGGGTTCTCTATGACTTTAGCTTCACGCTCATCGAGAGCTCTCTTGACTCTGGCGGACTTTGGCTTGCTGTATGGGATTTGAGGTGAGCACTTGGACGACTGATGTTGGGAGATGAGAGGGGCCTTACACGATACGCTGCATTGGTGTTGATGTAGGGAAGGGTGTTGAGGGGTTCGGTGGTATGGGGGAGCGGAATCCTTCGAAATCTTGGAAACCGTTTGATTGAATCCCACTCAACCTCCTCCCTCTCCGCAGCCCTCGCGACAAGAATCCTCACACCAACTAAGAACCCCACTAACACCCATCACCCACTTAGCTCCAGTCCGAGTCCGCCCTCATATAATCCATACATACCCACCAAGCCAATCCAATAAATCCTCCATGACCATAGATCAAGCCGCCATTCTCCGCAAGTACCGTATATCCACCCTCGACCCCACTAGCTGGGAGGATGTCGACCATGATCTCCATTCCCTCGCCGAGCCAGACCGAGTTGCCTCCGGCGACCAATCCGGTCGGGAAGGACCCGACCCACTTGGCCTTAGAAGTAGAATCGAGTGAGCAATCTCGCGTTCCGATCACCCTGACAGACCTACTGCTCCCCCATCTATACTCCACTAAGAGCCGCCTTCCTTCAACCTCGTCTAGTTCCTCAGGTCTTGATGTCCAGTCGCGTAAGGATTCTGTCGCGTCGTTCTGGTCTGGACGCAAGTCTGAACTTGCCTGCCTTCCTTTGGGTCTCTTTGTCTTCCCGCACTCATGCCCTCCACCTCAGGCGCATCTATCTTGCTGTCCTCAAAGGCTTTCGATCCAAAGCAATTCCTCTCTACAGCTCACCCAGATGCCACATACCAAGACCTCGCAGAAGGCGTCAACCATCTCAAGATGAGCATCGAGCAACGGTCAGAAGCCTTGAGGATCCTTGTGGAGGAAAACTTTGATCGGTTCGTAGCCGTGAAAGCGAGTACAGATGGTGGGTGTCGCACATCAGCGTTTTTTCTCTAGACGGTAGCAATGTACCCCAGTATCGCTCGGCTAACGATTAAGCTCGGGTTGATCCCACTCCTCTCTCAGGCGTCTATCAAGATATGGCAACGACGATTCTCACTCCGGAGAGCGAGCATGCTACAAAGGACCTCAAGCATGGCCTCAAACGTATGAGCTAGACCAAGCAATCAGCGTTTGAATGAACAATCACTCACCCGTCTCCTGCGTCACTGTTCACCATCGTCAGAGGCATCCAATCGTGCAGATCAAGTCTTCATTCCAGTTCTCGAGAACAGTCTCAAGGCTCAAAAACTTCAGTCAACTCTCACTGTATTTGAAAAATCCAAATTCTTCTTTAATCTTCCAGGCTCAATCCTCGAGTTCATCCGGAACGTCAGTCGTTTCCGTCTGCCTTTGACGAGAGCTAAACTGACGCTTCTGCGTATTGGTTCTGTAGAACCGCTACGATCTTGCACTCCGAGACTACGAAAAGGGAAAGTTTCTTCTCGAATCACGACCAGGCCAGCTCCTCTCGGTCTCCTCAGCTCGATCCTCGCCATCGCAGAAAGAGCAGCAGCGAAGGATCATCGAAAAAGTCTGGGGAATGGTGGAAAAGATTGTCGGTGAGATGAGGAACGAGCTGATGGGTCTCCTGAGAGAGAGTGGGAGGAGCGTAGAGGAACAGGAAAAGACCATCGAGTGAGTTTGCTGCACGTGTGCCATGGAAGCCTAAGATCGAGGATGGTTGGCTGACTTGACTTCGTGAATCCTTACCGTACAACTGAAGAATCCTGCTCGAGCTCGACTCGTCCGACGAACCAATCTGGACGTACTTTGACAGCCAACATAAGCATATTCTCTCACGGATGCGAAAGAGCCATGATGGCTACGTCGCTCGGATAATAGGTCAGTCGGGCTGCCCTCGTCATAAGCGGCTGCTATCGATCTGACTTCTTTCCGATCCTTCCCCCAGCGATCCGTCAAAGGAACACACTCACTGGAACGAGTGATGCAGAAAAGCAAGCTGCGCAAAGGATATCTGCTCTCGACTTGCAACGATCCATGTCTGGCCTCTCGATGAAGGACAACGAACAATTCTTAGGTAAGTTTACCGTCTCGAATCTCGTCAAATGCCATCGCTTCTCTGACGCTTTTGTCGTATCATAGAGTCAGGCGTTGGTCATGAGGAGTGGAAGGCGGTTCTGGGTATGGTCCGCAACGCATCGGAAGTCTTGCTCCAGACGTTGCCTAACTTCTGGCGAATAGCGAAAAGTTACATGGATGGCAAGTTCAAAAAGGTGATCGCCTGTATTGGACCCTGCAGCTATGATTGTTACTGATGTGTGGTCGTCTGACCTCCGTTTCGCTGTCAAACAGCAAGCTAAATCTGTCGCCAGTCCAAATTCTTCCCGTCGATCACCCTCCCAAACTCGCCAAATGGCCCTCGAGATTATTCAGCTCTACATCTCGCTCCTCTCCGAGTTCTTCACTCTGTCCGATGCACGCGTCTCGCAATCCCAAGCCTCAAGCACCACTTCTGACGGTCAATCGAGATCGTCGGCGAGCCTACCCCCTTGGGTGCCTCATGGGTCCAACAGTCTGACGACAGGGGTATGGATCGGTAAGATCTTGTCGGAGGTCGTCGAATGCGTGGCAGAGGTGAGCGGCTTAGAGATTGGAGACAGCGAAGGAGCTGGAAGGGGTGGTTCAAGTGCATCGTCTGGGTTTGGATTGGCTGGTTTAAGGAACTTGATGGAGAGCGCGAGGTGGAGGTTTGAGGAAGCTATCTGCGGTACTTGGGCTAACGGTCAGTCGTTGTCGATCTCAGTCGGGTATGAACATTTTAACCGGATCCGACTCATAGCAGATACTGATCCACTCAAAAACAAAACATAATGGGTTGGTCTTAATGCAGATGCGCTGCTGTTGTATCTCCTCGAGGATTGGATCGCCAACCCAGATGCTCCCAACACAACTATGTACCTCGCTCGAATTGTGGAACTTCAAAGGCACAATGCCAACATTGCCTATCTAATCGCTGGCGGACAAGAGAGGAACTTGAGCAATCTGAGGCCGGGAACGGTAAGTTTCTCTTGCCTTGATCCATATATGTACCTGTGACGTAGGCTTACTGATGTATCTCGCTATCATGTTCGCGCAACGATCTGAACCAGACGGGGATTTCTGCCCAATTCGTCACCAAGATCAAGAATGCCTTTTTCGATGCCCTTTACTTTCTGCTCGATGGATTGGTCAATCTCGCGTTCGCCGATCCAACGGCCTTACGCGATTCAACCCAACTGGACGATCTCATGCCCCTCATTCCAGGAAGTGCACCTCGATTAGACTCTTCAAACATCGTACGTCGTCTTGATCAGATCTCATGGAAAACCGGTTCGAAATGCGACCATATCGCTTAACGCACTTTGTCCATCATCCTCTTATGCTTTTTTTTTTTTTCTCATCATTCCAAGGATGCTCGTACGCTTCTCACCATCTCGAACCTCGCTCAAGTACGAGAGAAGATCGCTCCTCAGATCTTACGTCACTTTGAAATCCTGTACGGTCAAGGCTCGACAGATTCAGATCGTCAGGTACGCGGTTTGTTCCTTCGTTGGATCGATCAATCGACACTCGTGAAACTGAGGCGTTGGATTCTTTCTCTATTTCTTAAACCTGAATCTGTCCGTTCCATTCCGTCCCTACCCGAGCTTAGAACCTCACACAAGTCATCAACCAGCTAGACGAAATCTTGTTCAACGATTTCACCAGACGAAAATCAATCGTTCTCCAAGAGATTCTGGTCCGTGGGATTCTAGGGTCAGGCGTCGATTGGTATCGAGCTCCCAAACCGACGGGTACGAAGATTCATTTGGATTTCCTGACTTTCTCACTTGTGTTGTATCTAAAACCCATGGCAAATCTTTTATCTTGAAATTTGTTCACCCCCTCCTCACCCAAACCTCTCCCTTTTCCCATCTTGATACCAAACGATCTTAGAGATCAAACCATACGTCTACGAGACTTTACTCTCAATGGTTCAGGTTCATGCGCAGGTTAGCGTCATTGCACCTTCACTCCTTGGTCGAACGCTCTCGACGTTACTGGAAGGACTTGCCAAGGTTGCTCTTGAAAGTCTGAAACAAGTCAAGAGGTTTGGAATGGGTGGAATGTTAAGCGTCAGTACCTTCCTCACCCTTTCTCCTACTGTCGTCCATCTTCTTTATCGACTCTCTGCTTCTCCTTTGTCGTTAACATCCATCCGTCATATCTACCAATAACACAGGCCACGATGGAGATCGAGTTCCTTCATCAAACTCTGACAGCTCACGTTACACCTCTTGCATCATCGACCCTATCCGAAGTCTACGCTACAATCTCTCAAGCTTACGTCCGTCCCGCCAACACCAATGGAACGGACGCCAACGATGGTGGGGAGCTCCAGAAGGGTCTCGAGATGGTCAAGCGAACGCTGGGTGAGGTCAAGAGGGCCACGATGGTCGAGTTCATGTGTCTCAAGAAACAATCACAGCCTCAGGTCGATGGGGTCGCTAGTGGCGGTGGTGTGTCGAGTGGTATGAATAAGGAGAGGAGTACGAGTTCCACTGGTCAGAGAAGGGCAGCTCCACCGGGTAGAGTCTGACAAAGAGGCAGGACGTTTGATGACCATCTCTTCCGACCAAAAAAGAGAATAGAAGAAAAGTTCATTTCACGCATTCCCCGGGGGACCCTCAGAACCAAGAAAGAGAGACGACAAGATTCTTCATGTTCGTTAAAAGACGTGCTCGCGAGCAAGGAGGGGGGATATAACTAAGTAGGGCCAACAACCAACCGGCAAGATGACAGAGGAAAAATGAAAGGGAAAAGAAAAGACAAAAAGAGGCATCGCAAAGGTCGCATTAGGCAAAACAGCAAAGAGAGTTGTTCGAGCGAAGAGGAAACAGGGGGAGAAGGGAAAGAAAGAAACAAACAAGAAGAAGAGCGAGATTTTTTTTTTTTGTCAAAAACACGAAAGGAAACTCTTTCAGTCCTCCGTGACTCAACCCAAGTGCCCCTCCAGATCCATCACCAGAAGATACCACCGTCGCGAGTTTGGCGATGACGTTCACCCGATGGACTGTGTTCTGACAATGGACCTGAAGAGTTGCTGAGTTTTGGACCGGGTGGACCTGTCCCGTAAAGTTTGCCTGTGCAGTCATGCTGTGTGTGATAGGTGGGGATGATTGATGAGGTCTCCAACGAGTCAGACGAAGTCGATTTGAAGCAAGACCGGATGCGAGAACGGGTGGGAATGGATACGAACACATTTCATCTTTGGGAAACGAGACGTAGCAAGGAGGATTCGTTCAGCATTTGATCCTAATTCGATTGGGCAGGTAGAGATGGGGGGTTTTTTTGGGGGGAGGGGGGGATAGGGAGTTTAAGACTGACGAGAACTCTTGTCTCAGCTTCGTCGCGGCGAGTCCAACCCATTCTGATGCTGGCTTGTCAGGTTCGGAGATGCAAAGAACAAATATCGATCAGTCGAACAGGTCAGAAATCGTTGAGGAGATATACTTCAAGCACTCACTCCACGACTCGGCGTCATTCCAGGTGGGATGGTCCTAGAGGGCGAGATGGAATCATGATTCGTCCCATTTTTCGGCGGGCTCAGCGGAGGAGGGGGACTCAGCGACGACTCGTTTCTCGCGCCGATAGGGGAGATCGACCGTCGATTGTCCATCATGCCTGGGATCGAGATAGAAGGAAAACTTCCTTTGTCCCCAAGGAGAGTTCTCGCCGATGTCGGGGTGTTGGAGAGACTCGAGAGGGAAGACGAAGGAGAAGCGACTTCGTGGAAAGAAAGGGGCGATCCTTGGTCCAAAGGATCGTCAAGACCGGCGTCGGACACTGGGGAAGGACGTGATGAAGGGTTCAAGGTCGACCTGTTCTCCTTCTGGATCGGTATCGCAGGTGGAGGTTTACGAGGTGAGGAGGCTTGTATCGGTGGCGGTGAAGGGGGTGAAGGAGATTTGAGAGGCGTGGATGACGAGGGAAGTGAAGATGGGAGTTTCGGCTGCGATTCAAGCTGAGGGTATATGGTACGATTGCTTTCTCGATTTTGAGTTTGATGTGAAGAGGAACTGCTGGACCGATCATGCTGAGGTGGGAATTGAGATGGAGGAAAACCCGTAGGAGGAAGCATCTGCGTTCCCGGTTGCAGTACAGAACTCGACCTTGCCTCGAGATTGGAACCGCCTGAGGATTGACGCGATCGTTGGCCCTGCTGCTGACCGTTCCAATGTTGGGGAGGCATTTTGGAGCTCTGACTCATTGGATAGGGATTCGGGAAGCTTGGGGGCTGCTGTGATGGGGGTTGATGCTGTTGAAACGAGAGCGGAGGCATCGATCGGTGTGGCAGAACTGAGGGTCCCTTTTGTTGGAAATTAGGATATGGCGAGAATTGAGATGGAACTTGCTCGCCCCGGTGGGCGTGTGGATTTTGGAGGAGGTGTTGAGTATGCGGAGGAGGGACATGCTGGGGCTGAGCTTGATAAGGGTTATTCCTGCCGCTGGGAGATCGGTTGATCAGGGCGGGAGTTGATCGTTCAGGTGAGAGTGATTCGGTCCTAGCTCGAGAGTCATCCTGCTCGACGAGATCCTCTTTGGCGAGAGAGGCGATGTGAGCCGAGGCAGCAAGAGCAGCCGCTCGCCTCGAAGGGATCGGAGGTGGCGACGGTGGGCCCTTATTCTGCTTCGTCGAAGGAGGAGGAACGATGAAGCCAGGAAGCGTTCGCTTGGTCTTGTAAACCTCCTTCTCAGGCACGGTGAATCCTTTTCTGCCCTTCGTCTGCCTCTTCTTCTTTCGCTGATCCTTTTCTCTCTCCTTCTCAAGACGGTCGAGCTCGTCTTCGTTGAGTTCGTTGAGAAGAGGCGTAAAGGTCGAGCTGGCAATCTCCTCGGGGCGGACGACGTTGTTGATGGGTGGCAGAAAAGAGAGCCGGAGATCCTCATCAAGGATCATCGAGCCGTCGAAGGGGTGACCAGCCCTGATGAGAGCTCGAAGGTAAGAGAGGCACTGCTCGCGAATGTCGCAGGCAATGGCGGTCCTGTGGGGTGCAACCAGATGTGGTCAGCGATTTCTTGGTGTCTGTCTACGGGAACATCAAGTGTCACAAACCTGAATTCTCCCGCCAGACCAAGGTCGCTGCAGTAGACCTCGGCAAAATCTTCGGCAGCTGATTCTGGACCACTGACGTCCCATTCGAAAGAGTCTAGCAGATGCATAGCTCCGACCGTAATATCCAGCTAGGGAGAGAAACGAGTAAGACAGTGGAGCTAAGATTGTGAAGATGACGATGACTGAAGCAGTAAGATGCACACCTTGATCAAGATCCGGAGATCCTCGTGTCCTGTCGGACTCGATGTCTCAAGCTCGTCAATAGCCAACGGTTTCTCGTCGTCCTCGACCTTTGCCTTGCGCTCCCTCGCTTCCTGTTTGACCCCAGATCGCTTCGAAGCCTCCCTGAAACGTTGCCACCACTCGATCTCTCCATGCTCTAGTGATCCTCGAGCCTTCTCCGACGAAACAGCATGTCGGGTGGAGACCTCGAGAAGCGTCTTATGTTCAGTGATCTGCTCCGTCATGGAGGTGAGGATCTTATTCTTGAATGCCGGAGGGAGCTTGAAGTCATCGATGAGGGTCTGGACGAAGACGTCGGGTTTGATAAGAGGATCTGGCAAAGGTGATTCTTGGTTTAATCGAAGGGACCAGTACAACTTTCAAGTAACGAAGTGACGCATACCTCGAGCGTTCCAGGTGAACGTATCGCGGAACTTGATTGAATCAAATTCAACGTCAATTCGGATAGGAACGAGATGCTCCGCAAGCTCGGCGACAGATTTGAGCTCAGCCTTTGAGCTAAAAGGTAAGCATCAGGGGTTCAGTCAGTATCGAAACGATATTGTTCTTAGAAACAGAGCAACCAAGACTCACAACCTGATAGCCTGACGAAGCTTGCTTTCGTCCCGTTTTCTCTTCTTCGTTGATGACCAAATGATATCCACCTCTCCTTCCTCGCCCTTTCTCCTTTTCCCGCTCGGCTTGATAGGTCCGTTCCTATCTCGTTCCCACCAACTGGCCTTCTGAGTGCTCGTTACCTTATCTACAAGCACCTTGTGCTTGGTCTTTTGGGCCTCGACAATCTCCTTGTATCTCGCCTCCTTCTCCAACCAACCCTTGACGTCTTCGATCTCTTTGGCTGATAATTTTGGGAGCTTGGCACCGAACGTCGGGTCGTCAAGCTCGAGAGAGGAAGGTTGAAGATCGGTAATTTGGGTGGCTCGCAGGGCTTTCGCGTCGACCTGGCCGACAGGGTACTCGATTGGCGGCGGGCTATGAGCTCGAGGAGGCCTATATGGCGGCTGAGGACGTAGACCGAAAGCGGGGTCGTGATGTGATGAGCGGAGAAGAGTAGACGGAATTTGGGACTGAGGCGGTTTTGGGAGTATGCTGGGTGCAATGGGTCCTTGAGATCGTCGATTGGGGGCTCTCGGATCGAGGCTCGGATGTGGCATCCCTCCTTGACGCGACACTTCTACTGCCTTGCGGTTTCTTGCGACAGTCTCAAACAGCCATGGCAGAGCTTCGGTTTGACGCTGCTGTTTCATGAGCACGATTGCAACCATTTCCAGCAGATTCGGGACATCCTTCAGCATTTGTTGCAGTGCTTGCGGATTATTGGCAAATGCCTGAAGTTGCGGTGGAAGAGACTCGGGAGGGATAAACGGAGGGAGATTGGGGTTGGCGAGAGGAACGACGCCAGCTCGAGAGGGTGGGCCGCGTGGGGCAGGTGCCGGGAATGGTTGTTGAAAGGATGATGGACCAGGCCGTTGTGATGAGGACGTATGACGTTGCTGTGGATTTGATTGTTGCTGTTGCTGTTGCTGCTGTTGAGGCGCCATCGGAAAGACGGGCTGCTGTTGGACGGGAGAATGCTGAGGGAAATTCGATCCAGGTCGGATTTGCTGGTTCGGGCGAACTTGCTGTTGGAAGGATTTGCCAGGAGCCAGATTAGGTTGAGAGAGGACTGGATTCGGGCTCGGCCGACTCTGCTGCTGTTGCTGGAGTAAGCGCTGTTGCTGCTGTTGCTGCTGTTGCTGCTGTTGCTGCTGTTGCTGCTGTTGCTGCTGTTGATACTGTAGGTATGCCAGCTGGCGCGATTTAAAGCGTCAGATCTCTCGCTTCTAGCAATCAAGCAAGCGATGCATGGAGTGAGGAAACGAACTTGAGTTTGAGAAGACGCGTTCGGCGCTCCTCCCTGATTCCCAGGTAGCCCCCCGGCGCCTCCTGAGTGAGCCCCATTCGTAGCCATCATCCTAACGAGCGCTTCCTGGTGACTGATCCCTCCACCAGGTATCCCACCAGAGCTAGAGTTGAATCCAGACGCGTTTCCTCCCCCTTTGGTCTGAGTACCAGCGCCCCCGCCCATTCCTTGCTGCTGCTGTTGATGTTGTTGTTGCTGCTGCTGATGATGACTGAATTGACGTTGATGCTGCATTAGGATGTCGAGAGTCGAAGCTGGCTGACTCGAGGGTGCAGGGGATTGCATCGAGTGATTGGAAAGAGCAGGAGAGCCAGCCGATAACGGTGGTTGAGGACCGGAACCCGAGACCGTACGAGCTACGCGTCTGTTGGCCGAGCGTGAAAGGTCGATCTGTTGATTCAAGGAGTTGAATTGGGAAGAGGAAGAGGCCGCGGGCGAAGGGGCGAACATCTGAAGTTGAGAAGGGGCAATGCCTGGCGAGGGTTGATGGGAGAGAGTAGATGCTGAGCGAGGGGGTTGCTGTTGTTGTTGCTGCTGCTGCTGGAGATGTGACATATTGAATGGCATGGCATTCTGATGCTGCTGGGATGGATTGGTGTACTGCTGGTTCATGGAAAAGCTCGGTTGTTGAAGTGACGGATTCGGATGCTGAGACCAAGATGATGTGGGAGATTGCTGCTGCTGTTGAGATTGCTGCTGGTGGAAGTTCTGGAGATTGGAACCTGCGTGCATCATCTGTGGGTTCATGCTCTGAGCATTTTGCTGAGCCGAGAATCCCTGCGCGACGAGTAAGGGAGACGAAAAAAGAGGACATGGGGGACGTGAGATCAACCCTTTCGCTCTTTCTCTCTCATCCATGGTTTCTCTTCCGTCGACCAAGGACACTGGTTCATGGCAGAGCTCTGGAACGTACCTGCATCTGGCCCTGGTTCTGGCCAAACGGCACAGTGAGTTGTTGGGCGAACGACGGAGCCGAGGACGACCCTGGGAAGGAGAAGCCGGACGACGGATTGGGCTGCTGTTGGTGCTGTTGGCCCTGACCCTGATTATAGGCCATTGGGAGGACCGTGCTTGACTATCGGGCGCTCGGCAGGTGGGTCGGTGTCGATCTCGGGAGGACTGCGGCGGAGAGGGACGAAGGACGAAGGGAACGAGGTCGACGAGAAGGGAGAAGATTGGATTGGGAGTGGATGAGAGAGGATCGCGTCGGATCGAGAGGAAACTGCGCGACTAAGTTGGTGGAAGAAAGGGAGGGTTCTTTTATGCTGGTTCCTTTGACGAGTTTATCCGGCAGAAGATCAAAAAACGCCAGTAGGGTTCAGGGTAGAGATTTGAGGCGGGTGAAGAACGGTCAAGAGGGAAGAGAAAGCAAAGCTCGAGGTCAGGGGAGAGACTCAGAGGACTCCCCTTCGAGGGATCGACTTGAGACGTTGAGCCTTGGACTCTGCTCGATTCACTGACACGGACTCGAGTGGAGGACGATGGATGTTTTCAGCAGTCGATTAGATAAGATGATTGTTTCTTTCCCGGGAAACCCCCCTTGGCTTATTGAGGGCTCTTCGTCTCTCCTTCTTCCCCGCCTTCTTCCAGATCCAAGGGCCGAGTCGGCCGGATATCGAACGTCATCTTTTAAGCCGGGACCTAAGCGAGCTGAGTGATCCAAAACCTACTCCATATCGCTGCAATCCTCTCACGATGGCCCTGATAGCCCATGGTCAATGGCCTCCAACCGCAGACGGGTTGACAAAAGTGAAGAGCGATGCTCTCCCCGAAATGTGAAATCGTCGTGACGGAGCTCGACCTTGCGTTTCTCGTCGACAGGCTGTCAAGAGCTCTCGGAGAACATGCACATACGCAAGAAAACGAATCGAGTCGGACTGAATCGAGAGCGACTGGCGGCCAAGATGGAGACCGTTGCGGTAGGAAGCGTCGATATTGTTCCGCCAAACTCAAACGGCTCGAACCTCTCAATATTACCGGTTCTCTCACAAAGTACTCCGCCCAGGAGTCTCACCATGGTATACGATGGACCAACGAGGCAAAACACCTCTGGATTGCACCCGGTAGTATTTAAAGGTTCCTCTTTTTTTCCGAGTGTTTGACGGACTGTGATCGGAACGAGATCAGGGATGGATTAACATGGGAAAGGGATGGGATTGGATTCAGTATGGATGCTTCTTTGGAACCAGATCACACAGACCGTTTCGACAAACCTGGATGATGTCGCCCTCTTGCAGATCTCCAAACTTTTCGAATTGCATTCCACACTCTGTTCCCTTCGAGACTTCGTTGACATCTAACTTGACTCGTTTGAGCGTCGTAATGGACCCTACCGATTCGAGTGTTTGAGCAAAACAGTCAATACGTGTATGTCCAATAGAGATACGTAGGTAGAAGGCAATGCAAGAGGACGAGGCTTACCCTCGAAAACCTCCTTGCCATCCCTCATGACCCTGGCGAGCTCGCCCTTGCTAATCGCGCCATTGCTGACCCTGCATCCAGCAACGTGAACCTTGACCCCACCTGCTTTGGAGATCTCGAAAAGCTGTTGGACAAGCGCCTCGCCGAGAACTCGGGTCTCCTTGAGCTTTGGCAGGAGATCGGCACATCGATCCGAGACGGCCTCGACCAATCGGTAGATAACCGGTTCGAGAAGGACGGGCACGCCGGCAGCCTCGCATCGACTCAGATGGGACTTTTCGCACTTGACGGAGAATCCGATGATCGTAGCTGAGCAGGGGAGTCAAGAGGCGGAAGCAAGAGGACGAAAGAAAGGTCACGACGTTCAGTACCATACTCAAGTTCCGACAGAAATGAGAGCAAAACATAGGCGGACTAACCTCCAAGGGTCTCAGCAAGTTCTATATCACCCGGTGTGATGTCTCCGACGCCCGAGTAAGCGATCTTCGTCCGCACTTCCTGATTGCCGATGCCCGAAAGCGTCTCGACGACGGCCTCGACGGTTCCACTGACGTCTCCCTTGACGACGAGGTTGAGTACCTTGACACCATCTTCCTCCTCCTTCGTCTTCTTCGCAGTGAACGCAGGGGCGGCGATGACGGCGACCTTCTCGGGCATCGGACCGTTTCCAGCCTTGTAAAGCGCCCAAGCGGTTTTGAAGTCCTTCTTCGCCTTCCATGAATCCTTGCTGATGGTTGCGGCCTCGGTATGGATCTCATTGAGTCGAGAGAGATCATCAACCATGTCGGCGAGTTGCGCACGTCGTTTCCGATTGGCGAGAGCTTGCTTAGCAAGCGCCTCGCTCTGCTTTGGGACGCCGAGGACTTGATCGCCTGCGTTGGGTAGATCTCTCCACCCGGTAACGGTGACGGGATAGCCGGGAAGAGCTTGCTTGACTGCCTTGCCCTTATCGTCGGTGAGAGTCCGGACCTTGGCGTAAGCGGTTCCAGCAACGAGGACATCGCCCGTCTTGAGTGTTCCTCGTTTAACGAGAACGGTAGCAACGGTTCTGGAGGAGAAAAACCAAAGTAAATCAATCTTGGTATCCTCAAGGCTCACTTCAGTTCAGCCGAAAGAGAAGCAGAGATGCATCTCACCCCCTGCCCTTCGTGACTTCGGACTCAAGAACGTATCCCTCAACTCGAACGCTCGCGTCTGAGCGAAGCTCGGACAATTCTGCGAGGAGTGAGACAGCCTCGATAAGCTCGTCAAGACCCTTTCCGGTCAAGCCAGAGACCTCAACGGATTGGACTTCTCCACCAACATCCTCCAGCATCACCTCAGCACGAGCCAGGCCAGCTTTGATCTTTTCCTGTTGATGAAGAGAAAATCCGAGTGAGCGGTGGTTGGTCGAGCCCCATCCTCACGAAGGAGGGTAAAATGGTTACGAACCACGTTCGACCCATGCTTATCGCACTTGTTGATAGCAACGACCATCTGGAGTCCCGGTGTATCGTTCACGAGATCGATGACCTCCTTTGTTTGAGGCATCACTCCATCATCGGCCGCGACGACGAGGACGACGATATCTGTTACTTGGGCTCCCCGAGCTCTCATGCCTGTGAAGGCAGCGTGCCCTGGAGTGTCGATGAACGTGACGGTCCTCGGGATAGATGACTTTGGATCGGAAGGTGGAAGTGAGACGGAGAACGCTCCGATACGTTGAGTGATACCGCCGGCTTCTCCTTTAGCTACAGTCGTCTTACGAAGGGTGTCGAGAAGGGTCGTCTTTCCGTGATCGACGTGCCCCTGGAGAAAACATCAAGAAAGAACGGCAACGATATAGGGTTGGATCAGCTTCAGTCCTGGAAGATCATCGCCGGTTGGATACTCTAGATTCGCTCACCATGATTGTGACGCTGTTAGTCATGAGCAGCAGAATAGATGTTAGATCGTGTCCATCAATTCGAGTGTGACGGACAACCGTAATGGAGACTTACACGGGAGGTCGAATCGGTAGCGAAGAAGGATCCTCAGGTGGAGGGCTGGTTGATGATGAGATCGAGTATCGTCAGCTGATCGGACTTGCGATCCATGGAGCCAAAGCTTCAGCTCTTACGAACTCTGGGTAGATGTCAAACGACTTTTCCTCGTCGACGATGGGATTCCAGCCAAGCTCCTCGACAGCTAGACTTGCGTCTTCAGCGGAGATCACTGTGATTGGTGAGGGGAGGATGGGAGGCGGGGACTATAAATCAAGGTATCTTCAAACCGCGCTCGAGCGATGGCCGGAGACTTAGCACATACGATCTCGAGAATTCATTGTTCCAAGACCCGTCCGTTGGATGATTTTCTGCAGGGTAGCTGATGCAAGGTATAGCCATCAGCTTCGGTTGACGTTAAGTGAGCTATCTACTCGACAAAGGAGAGCCAATTGAGAGTTTCAAGGCAATGACTGACCGACTCGGACGTTGGCCAATCTGGCTAAGCTATCAACAGTAATGATGAGGGGTATGTAGAGATCCCTGCGATTGCTCCTTGCTCCTCCTGACGATAATCTGACGTCCTCCGCAGCTTTTTCCTTGAGATCTTGCAACCTCTTCTTCTCCTCCGCCCTCTGGGCCTTGGCCTTCAGCTCGACCGGATCATTTGACGATCCTTCCGCAGCAATCAACTTGGGTCGATTCCGAGGCTTCTCGTACGTCGTAGACGTTGATGTTGGTGTCGCCCTTCTCTTGGATTCGGGTTTCGAGCGGGTCTCCTCTTCTGGAATATGCATCACCTCTCCGTAACCCCCAAAAGCACCAGGTCGACTCGCCCGATACTCATCTCGGTCTCGAGGATCCGAAGGAACGTAGGCCGCCTTCGCCTCCGCGCCGTAGATCTTGACTGGGAATCGACTAGGAGTAGGTTTCATCGATCGACCACCAAGCAATTCGTCTTCGAACTCGGATGTCTGATTGAAGGTCTTGTTGTATTCTGGACGGCGGACACTTGACGGACGAGGAACGATTGGAGCAGACTGAACTGGACGGGGTTCGTTCCGAATATGAGGTAAGTGCGATCGTGTATCGGAGACTCGGGGTAGTGGCTGATTCGATCCAGTAGGTTGACGAGAGGCCCATGGCGGAGAATAGTTAGCGGCGAGAGGAGAGGGTCTAGCGAGTGGCGAGGCTCTAGGCGGAAGACCCGACCCAGTTGATTGATTAGATCTGTGTGGTAAACTCGAGCCATAACTGGGTCGCTGTTGAGCGCCAAAGTTGGGACGAGGAGCATTCTGGCTGGGTCTACCCTCTGAGGGTGGACGAGAGGACGGTGGGGGATTGGCAGGGTTTCTCATGCCCGTCCGGACGGGGAAAGCAGGTTGTTTGGGAGATGTGAACGAGCTGGAAGAGAAGCTGCTGGTGGGAAACGAAGGCTTTGGACCCGATGCAAGACAAGATGTCGAGAACGATGCTGAAGAGAGAGGGAATGGCGATAGGGAAGAGGTACTGGAGGTATCGAGTCTGGGTTGTATACAGCGTAGTGATCGCGCAGAAGTGGTAACAGAAGAGATGCGAAGAGATGCTGTCCGTCTAGAGGTGTACATGATGAGCTAGTCGGCGACACTTGCTAGAGGCCGTAACGAGGAAGAAAGGTTCGGAAAGTCGGACGTCTGCGCGGAGAGGAAATCGAAAGGAAGGGATGAGTTTGCTGCTTGACGGCGAAGCTGGACAGTCAGATGATCTAACCTATGGATGTGGTCTCGAGCGGTATCGAGCAAGCTTGAATGGGCCTGCGTGCGAGGTAGGGACTAGGGTAGGATTAGGATGGTCGTCAGAAGGACAGTGCTTCCCGGCCTAGCAGGCTGGTAACTTTCTCTACTTTCCCAAACTTCATACTCGGTTCCTCGCATTGGTTCAGATTTCACCTGCAGGCAGATTGATAACCAATCTTCTGCAGCTCAGAGTTTTTCGAATCCCTTGCAGAGTAGTCACATGAATCCCACAATCTATTTACCTCTTCCTCCCATCCTCTTTCCTCGTCCTGGCCTCTTGGCTCCTCCTCCTCCACCCCTGCCTCCACCCCTGCCACCTCGCCCTCCACCACGCCCTCCGCCGCGCCCTCGTCCGCCAGAGAAGCCATCGTCCTCGGTCGACTCACGAGTATTGGACTTTGAGCGTCGGTCGGCACCGTTTCCGAATCCAAACTTGGCGTCTCGACCCCGTCGGGAGATCTGTAATCGAATGGTTGTAGACGAGCAAAAAGAAAGATCAAAAACCCAAGTCAGCACTAACTTGAGAGGAAAGATTCAAGATGATTAAGACGCGTCGGGCATCACTCGCCTTGTCGCCTCGTCCCCGTCCACCAGCAGCCCCACCTCGAGCAGACTTGGCAGGTCGCTCATTCGAGAGAGCGGCCTCGAGCTTGACGTCGAAGTCCTCGTCTCCACCAGCAGCACCGGCCTCTCCATCCTTTCTCTTCCTCTTGAGTCCCTTGAGCTTGTCCCCAAGGGCCTTCTTCTCCGACTCTCGCTCCTGGAGCTTGGCGACCTGGACCTTCTTTCCGAACTTCTTGAGGTCTCGCTGACGACGAGCGTCCTCGGACTTCTTGATGCCGGATCTAAGGCGCAGAGCAAGGGCGAGAGAAGCAATCACGATCAGCATTCATTCGAGGGTAAAGCGAATAGAGAATCAATCACGCACGATTCGTCGAGCAACTTCTGTCGAATCCTCTCCATGTGGGCATCCGACTTGACCATCTCAGCGTAGAAGTCATTTGGACGGGAGAAGGCGATACCGTGCTGACTGCAAAGAGCTCGGGCGGCGACGGCGGATGAGAGGGCCTGCTTGTAGCTGAACGAGGCAAATGTCAGATTTGATGATAGGGCATGTCAGTGTCGAGCTTCAAAGAACAGCAAGAACGCTCGCAAGGAACCCTTACAAAGCAACCTCTCGGGCAAGGTCATCCTCAGCATCGACCGACCCCTGAATGACATCCTTGGAGGTGACGGTCATGAGCTCGTCGAACCCCATTGGAGCGTAGGGGGCATGGATTGTCTTGTGAAGCGCCTCCATAGCGTTCTATAAGATATGAATGATACTGTTGCGTCAGCATCCACAGCTTGGAAAGTGATGCAGCACACTTTCGACTCACTGTGTTGTAAATCGTAACTTTCTGGTGTAGAACGTGGTCCTGGTCAACCTCTCCGTCCGAGTCAATGTCCTCAAGAGCAACCATGTTGGCCTCCTCATCGTCGTCCATGTCATCCTCCTCCTCCTCATCTTCATCATCCTCATCCCCAACCATGCTCAGGTCGCCCTCATCCGGTACAAGGAGAGCATCGTCCTCCTCACTCAGCTCCTCTCCATCTTGGCTTCCGTAATCCTCGTCATCATCCTCCTCGTCATCATCTTGGTCACCTTCTCCTTCCGAATCGGAAGCTGACATCATGGCCATAGCCTCCTGGACGCCTTCAGGACCGAGGGCGTCTATGAGTCGCTTCATTTGGTCCTCTGAAATTTCGTCGTCCGATCCGCTGTCGTCATCATCCGAGGAGGGAGGGGAAGCCTGCTTGGCCTTTGCGGGGGCAGGAGCAGGCTTGGAGGTTGGAGCGATTGACGAAGGTTTTGGCTTGGAGGTGGATGACTTTGAAGACGAGAGGGAACTGGATGAAGCCTTTTTGTTGAGGGTAGGTTTGGAGCCTTTGGCCATGGTGGAAGTGTGTATGTGGGTGGGGTTGTCGGGACAAGCGTGGGTAACGATCAAAAGCAGCGGGTGGTGGGTAGGACAGGGGACGGGACTTGACGAAATTATAGAGGACTACGGCGAGTGCCCTCCTCACAACTCCTCGTCAACTCCGTCTCCCTCCTCCCTCCCCTCCACCTCTCTCCTCTTCCTCCCTCCACAATGTCCGCTCGGGGCAACGCTAATCTGTACGTTGACTCATCACCCAAACGAACCACCACACCATCTGACCAGTTGTCATTGATTTAACAACCCGACCCAACAGAACCAAGACGATCCGACTGACAGGTAAGGGTCCCGTCTCCCTCCGTCCCTTCCACTACTCGCGTCGTGCTCGTTTCTCTGTTAGATTCCTCCCTCAGCTTGCTCACCAAACCAACGACGCTTCATCCCTCAGTTGTCGCTGCTGATTCTCTGGTCAAGCGAGACGTCTTTGGGTAAGCCCACTAGCTCTCAATCCGACTCGCTCAGCCCAGCTCTGACGACGTCGCTCCCTTGATTCCCTCCAGTCTACCGAATCCATTCGCCGTCATCACTGTCGATGGCGAGCAAACATACACCACCTCTGTTATCAAGAAGACTCTCAACCCATACTGGAACGAGAACTTTGATATGTCAGTCGACCTATTCATTCATGTCGAGTCAACCCCTCCCTTGCTGCCCAAGTCACTCGGGCAAGCTTCCAATGGAAGGGCTCCTCCTCTTGCTCAAACATCGCTTTTCATCATGTCCGTGTTCGAGTCATCGTGATCATCGACTGATTCTCCGCTTCCGCATGTTCCTCGTCCTCTAGCACGGTCAAGGACTCGTCGGTCGTGGCTGTCCAGATCTTCGACCAGAAGAAGTTCAAGCGAAAGGATCAAGGCTTCCTTGGCGTCATCAACGTCAAGGTGACGGACGTTCTCGACCTTGAGCTTGGTGGACATGGTGAGTTGGACGAGGTTATCAAGTCGTCTGCACCGCGGACATCGGCATATCCAATGGGCGAAGATAGCCAAATCGGGAGATGGTCTAAGCCAGGATGGGATCGTGCGCGTCCGAATCTGATTCATCGTCTTGTATCGATGTTCCGACTCCAGAGATGCTCACAAAGGAGCTCAAGAAATCAAACGACAACCTGAGCGTCCATGGCAAGATTATCATCTACCTCTCCACGAATATCTCGACTCCCATCCAGAACCCAGGCCACCCAGCTGCCAACTCTCCTGCCCTCAACGTCACCGAGGATCCCATCGCCAACTCAACCAACCTTGCTGGCGCCGGTGCCGGCTCGTCTTCTCTCTCCACCAGACCTTCCACCATCTCTCACGCTGACTCGTCATCCCCCGCTCGCATACAAACTCCCAATCCCGCTGTCGCCGCGAGCTCCTCCTCGGGTCCTACCCACCCCTCCCAGTCCACCGCATCGTCCACTTCCCAAGGTCCAGTCGTCCAACAGCAGCAGAATGGTGGGGGAGCTGGCACCGTGCCCACTCATTCGAGCGGGCAAGCGGCCGCTAACGCAGTCTCGACGGCGGCCTCTGCCAATCCGGCTACCGCGTCTGCCAACAGAAACTTTGACCCTCATAGCGATCAGCATGGACCCCTTCCTGGGAATTGGGAGAGGCGTATGGATCACTTGGGCCGGCAGTACTGTCAGTCGAATTCTATCCATTCTCGAGTTTCGTCAGAGTCAGTGATACTCAAAGGATGATTGCCATCTTGACCGGCAGACGTCGACCACAATACTCGAACTACCACCTGGAACCGGTATGTTCTCTTCTAGGACCCAGAGACGCATACATTGCACGCGCGAAACTGAAGACGCCCCTTGTTTGTTCTTGCAGTCCGACCGCTTCGGCTGCTGCCAACACTGCCTCACAAGCCAACGACACCTCGGACGCTCTGCAACGACACAATGCTCGAGCTCTTGCCGATGATCTACTTGAGACAAACGCACCCTCTGCCACGGCTGGGTCGTCGATGCCTCAACCCTCGGCTACGCCTGCGGTAATTCCCAACCCTGGTGCTCCCACGACGAACGGATCGGGACCCATTCCTGCTGGATGGGAGCAGAGGTTCACGCCAGAAGGCAGACCTTACTTTGTAGAGTGAGTCTGTCGGTTGATACCGGATACTTACTCGTCCAAAATTGACCTTTTTCTTGCTCTTTCTCTAGTCACAATACGCGAACGAGTAAGCTTCTTTCCGCGCTCTGATTGACGTCGGGTTACCCTGATCAGTCGTGGTTGCCTTCATCTGCCCTTCCCTAGCCACCTGGGTCGATCCCCGAAGGCAGACTCAGGTCCGAGTTGTCGATCACAACGGTGCCAATGGAACGCAGCCAACAACTGTCTCGCAGCTCGGGCCACTGCCGAGCGGATGGGAGATGAGGCTGACGAGTACGGCTCGAGTCTACTTTGTCGACCACAACACAAAGGTTCGTAATCTCCATCTTGGCCGAGCGATCAACCGACACGCACTGATGCAATCTTTGTTGCACATCATCGCTCGTGCTTCCAGACCACCACCTGGGACGACCCTCGATTGCCCTCTTCCCTCGACCAGAACGTTCCGCAGTACAAGCGAGACTTCCGACGCAAGCTCATCTACTTCCGGTCCCAGCCCGCTCTCCGACCGATTCCTGGACAATGCCACGTCAAGGTCTCGCGAGAGAGCATCTTCGAGGGCAGTTACGCTGAGATCATGAGGCAAACACCTAACGATCTCAAGAAGCGGTTGATGATCAAGTTCGAGGGCGAGGATGGTCTGGATTACGGAGGTCTCTCGAGGTCCGTATCGTTTGTGGAGTTTCGTGACGAGGTGAATTCAATCTGACATGGATCTTCTCTTCGCTTGCTCAGAGAGTTCTTCTTCTTGCTGTCGCACGAGATGTTCAACCCGTTCTACTGCCTTTTCGAGTACTCTGCTGTTGACAACTACACCCTCCAGATCAACCCAAACTCGGATGTCAACCCTGAGCATCTTAACTGTACGTCCTGGCGGCTGTTGACTCAACAATTCCCTTCTTTCAGTCGGGACTCTGACCCGTGTCGCCCCATCTTTTCCATAGACTTTAAATTTATCGGCCGATGTCTCGGTCTCGGTATCTTCCACCGTCGATTCTTGGACGCCTACTTCATCGTCTCTTTCTACAAGATGATCCTCAAGAAGAAGATCGTCCTGGAAGATCTCGAGAGTGTGGATGCTGAGCTGTATCGAGGACTTAAGTGGATGCTGTGAGACGACTGTCACCTCTTTTACCCTGCTCGTGAACATCTGCTGACGCGAGATCCTTTCGTGTCTTGATCCTTCCCTCTTCTTTCTTCTTAGCGACAACGACATCACGGACGTCATCGAAAACACATTCTCGACCGAGGAGGAGAGATTCGGAGAGCTTATCTCAATCCCACTTATTCCAGGCGGAGAGAACATTGAGGTCACCGAGCTCAACAAGAAGGAATACGTCGAGTACGTGACATCATATCCCCATCATCGACTTTGTCCCTCGCTAATGCTTTACCTTACTTGATCTCAGTGCCATCACCGAGTACAGAATTTCTAAACGAGTTCAGGAGCAATTCCAGGCATTCATGTCCGGCTTCAACGAGCTTATCCCTCAGGAGCTCATCAACGTCTTTGACGAGCGAGAACTCGAGGTGCGTCTGCCCTGGTCTCTTTGCCTCGAATCCTGGTCCAATTCCTTAAGCAAATACGGTCTTTCTCTTCTGTTGTCTAGCTGTTGATTGGAGGAATGGCCGACATCGACGTCGACGACTGGAAGAAGCACACCGATTACCGTGGTTACAACCCGAGCGACGAGGTTGTTGGCTGGTTCTGGAAGTGTGTTTCGTCGTGGTCTGCAGAGAGAAAGGTACGTTGCACGTAGAACCGAAATCCTGGCTGAAGATTGTCGCTGTTCAGAACTGACATCCGCCGCAGTCGCGACTACTTCAATTCACGACTGGTACCTCGCGTATCCCTGTTAACGGCTTCAAAGATCTCGCAGGAAGTGATGGTCCAAGGAGATTTACCATCGAGAAAGCTGGAGATGTTGGTCAACTACCGAAGAGTCACACGTGCTTCAATCGTGAGTTGATACCGGGAGAGGAGACCGTCGATCTCGGGACTTCTTTCCAGCTTCCCAATATACGTTTCTGGCACCAAACTTACTTTCGCTCTGAATAACGATGCACAGGTATCGATCTCCCTCCCTACAAGTCTTATGAAGCTTTGGAGCAGAAGTTGACGATTGCGGTCGAGGAGACACTAGGTTTCGGCCAAGAGTAACTGGACCCTCTCTCCCCTCGCTTCTTTGTCGTTTTTCCTTCCCTCTCTACATCTTCTCTTTTCCTTCTTACGTCCATTTCCTCGCTCTCAGTTTCCGGTGTTCAACTAGTCTGCTATCTGATGAGGGCTTGTGCTCGAGGGCGGCCTCGAACGACTCTCTTTTCCTCTCTCCACTTTCCTATGAACTTTTTCCCCTGTACTGTCTGGAGTCTGGCCTTATTCATCAACAAATTCTTCAGCCAATCCATTCCAAGTATATTTCCATCAACTCATTCCCCTTTCTAGATGTCCTTCTCAACCCTCCTCCCTTCCCCTCTTCCTCTTACCTCCCTCCTCACAGCACTCTTTTTTTTTTTTATTCTTACTCCAACGTCTCGTGAATTCTGCTGTAGCTCACTCGTTCCTCAGATTACCTCTTTTCATTTTATTTTCTTGCTCTTTCCTTCTTTTGTCCTTGCGCGTTTTATTCGATTCAACTCATGATGATCCTGATGGGACACGAACAAAGCAAAGGTCGGCGACCAATCCAGACGGTCAAAGGTTCTGATCTGCTATACTGCGACGTCTCGATGGGCAGTGACCATTCCGCTTTGTTCTGTTCCAAGTACCTCTCATAAGTCATTAATATCTCTACGTGAGGCTAGGCTCGAGGCGACATGAAGCGAATCGAAGGAAGCAAAAAAAAAAAAAAAAAAAAAAAAAAAAAAAAAAAAAAAAAAAAAAAGAAAAAAAAAAAAAAAAAAAAAAAAAAAAAAAAAAAAAAGAGAGATCGATCCGAACGTATCGCATATACGCGGAAAGACTTCTCCTCAAGCCAACCACACATGACATGTCGAACTACCTTACTCTCAGTACTCGCTGGAAATGAGTCAAGATCACCACAAGTTCCGATCAGAATGTTAGGCTACCGGGAACACAGAGGGAGGAACAAGAACATACCCAAACTCGACGTGACCTGTAGCCTTCGCGTGTTCTCTTGCATCCTTTTCTCCTTTCAATCCGATCTATCCGTCGTCCAGAGAGAAGGAAAAGGAGGAAGGTTCTCGTCAGCTATATGGCCATATGATGATACCCCTATCCCTGTTCTTCGCCGGAACTCAGACATACCTTGCAGATGCCACACCTCAAATCAAACGTCGCCGTATCGGTGTAGTAATGTCTGCTCTTCAATTTTTCGCCCAGTTGGGAAGCGGCAATGAGAATGAGATCATTTGATCGTTCGAACTGGGTTTGACAGAATGCTGGATGGTCGATTTTGGGGGTTGGAGACAGAAGGGCGGCGTCATAGTGGATACCTGTTAGGAAGGTCGAGAAGAATGAGGATTAGAATTGATTCTTTCTCCTTTATTAGTGAGGACTTCTGAGCGTTTGTATCATAGCCGATGAGTCGGTGCATAGAGGTGGTCGTTCGACTGACCCGAATAAATCAACACGCATTTCTGATCATATTGTCCTTCGCCATATCGATCCATCCGACCAGTCGAGACATCCACACTCACGATCTCAGTTTTGTAGTGAGTCGAAAATATGGATAGCTCTATGGCTCCTCCCCAGCTAGTGGGTTTGAGAATGGTGTTGATGTACTGTTCGGGGGGTCGTCTAATGATATCAGAGATGTAGAACAGAGAGGTTGGTTTAGGTGTCTGTTCTCATTTCGACAAGCAGGAAGAAGAAGACGATGAGGATTCACTCGAGGAAGACTTCGCTGTACGTCAAAGGATCCGATCTGATCGTATCGGCCACAACTGTATAAACGAAACGACCGTGAAGGAATTAGCACCGGACGACATCCTTTCGAAACCCACACAGCAAGTCTTGTCTTACCTCTACGTAGCTTAGAGTTTGCTGAAGTTTCGCCTCCCTCAAAGATGGCAGCGACACTAGCAAACAGACAGCTGTTGTCATCCGGAACGACGTGAAGACAAAGGTATCCTCCTTCCGTTGGGACTGAGTTGGCATCTCCTCCGTTTCCGTTCCCAAAATTTCTAGCAGTACGATTATCGTCAGAAGAAGTCATCTTTGGGATTGAAGGTCCTCCAAACAGTCCCCCAGCTGCGGTCGATGAACTCGTCCGGGTCGACCCTTTGTCCACCATCAGCGAAGTAGAAGGAGACGGTGATGGTTTTGCAGAACGAGAAGAGACCGATGTCGTCGAGGGAGCAGAAGAGACGATGAGTTGTTCGTTCTTAGCGAGTGAGAGTGAGGAAATGGGTTTAGTTGGTGAAGCGAAATTGAGTGGTTTGGGTGGATAACCGGTTTTCACTGGGAGGAAGGGGTTCCCTCGTCGTCAACTCAGCTCGTAGCTCGGTGGAGTTTACAGTGCTCTAATCCATCCTGCTTCACTCTATCTACCTCATGCGAGGAGGATGGGGCGAGGGACTGACATTCTAGGTCGGCAGAAGGGATCGACGTGCTCTTCTCGATCGCAGCGAGTAGGGTCGATATTGGATCCGATGATTCGACTTGGATAGTTGAGACACCTTGGGGAGCTCGAAGACGGATATTGATTGCCATGGCTTAGAGGGATTGACTTGTTGTAAGAAGTAAGAAGCGGTGAGGTGGAGCTCTCTGTTCATCTGTTTGGTCCGGGAAACTGGAAGGGCAGAGACACCTGACCGTTCATGTCATTTTATCACAACACATACAACCATACATGCCATAGCACAATGAATCAGGCAAATTCAGGCAACACTCAAACCAAACTTCCTCCACCATCGATGCTGAGATGCAAATCAAGAACCCTAACGTCAGCGGCACGCACGACTGCAAATTGCAGCATCGGACTTACTTGAGGGTTTCGCCAGTAACATAAGAACACCTCATCAGGTAGAGGTAAGCTTCGACTATCTCTTCTGCGTTCCCGACATGACCCACAGGGTTCTTTGCAGCGACCGAATCAAGCAAAGCGGCCTTATCTTTAGGATCCAGATGATCCCAAAGCTTATTCGGTGCGAAAGGAGAATGTCAGCATGGTACTTCCTGTCATGAAATGACATACTAGCATCTTACCTCAGTATCTACTGCCCCAGGTGCGACGCAATTGAATCGAACAGGTGCCATATCGACGGCAAGCCCCTTCACGAGAGAAACGGTACTCCCCAAGACCCCTGTGGCGAGAGCTTGACCTTTCATAGGTCGAGAGTAGAGCATACCAATCGTGAAGCTGCAAGGAGGACCGTCAGGCAACATGGGCAGATTGACATGAGCAGGCCATGAGACAAAAAGGACTGACGTTACGCTCCCTTTCTTAGAAAGGAAAGGCTCCGAGTGTTTCACGCAGTAAAGCGAACCGTACCACCTCAATTCCATGACAGCTACATCGAATTTTGGGTGAGCTTCATCCACCTCGGAAGAGGGACAAACGTAGCAGATGAGGTCGTACATCTATCACCGAATTGGAAGTTTGGAGCCTTTTGAGGTCTGTAATGATTAAGGGTTTAATGAGCCAAGCAGCCAGGTTTCGCATGTTGTACTGAGCTAAGCTCACTCGGGAAATGTTCCAGCTCTACCATGATATGAGAAAAAAAAAGAGGAGATCGGGTTGGGCGATTGCGTCAGCGTTCAGATGCATAGATGGCACAAGGCTTCGTTCTAAACGCTCACGTCAAAACTAAATGATCAAAGCTGCCAATGCTCTCAAAGTACTTCTTGACTTCCTCCTCGCTCGAGAGATCGATGGTATCACCAGAGATGGAGTCGTCTCCATCCTTCAAGCCAAGCTCGGCGGAGATATCCTTGACTGCCCTTGTGATCTTCTCTTTGTTCGAAGACGAGATATGAACTTTGGCTGCTCCGAGGACGAGGACAGCTGAAGCTACAGCGCGACCGATTCCAGTTGATGCCTGGTGTCGAGGAAAAGGTAGAGGAACGGTCTCGTCGGGGTCAGTAACTAGAAAGGGGAATAGATCGAGTAAAGGAGCGAGTACGACAACTAACGCCAATGACGACGATCGTCTTGCCTTTGATGTTGTCAGTGTACATAGGGGAAGGTAATCGGGGTTGAAGTGCTGGACAGTGAAAGTGGAGGTTGAAGGTTGGCGATGAGGTAATCGTATAGCGGGTTTCAGCCGGACAACGATATAAATACGATTCGGGTCTGAATCGTTGCAAGCAAGGACGAATACCTAAGAGTGTACTCTGATGAATTCATGCCATCCATAATTGCATGAAAGTAAACAAACCGACTGAGGGGATCGACACTCAGGCCCAACTACTCCACCTTCACTTACACCCTAGTCCTTTTCCTCCCCCTTCTCTTTGCTATCCCGACAGATCCATGTCAAACGATAAGCCCGAAAAGGTCTACTCACATCCCACTTTTTACGCTTGCTATCTGCTCACTCCCGTAAAGGTCGGCTCGTATCGAACCTATGTCCGTCTTCCTAGAGCTGTAAATGTCACGACGTCTCATGCTGAACCCTTCCCGACGCTCTTTAGGTAGGCTCCACACCCAATCCGCCTCGTAGGATTCGACAGCACAATGGCGAGCTCAAGGGAGGAGCTGTACGTCGTGTCGCTGATTCGATCCGATCCATAACGTCGCGTCTGATCTGATTGGAACGGATGATCCCTTAAATATTCCGACAGGTATACACTGGAAAATTTCGTCCTTGGAACATGGAGATGATTGTTTACGGGTTTCCAAGCAAACTTGCAGCCCTTCAGTTCGAATGGTGAGGTTTGGTCGGGATTGTCTGTTTTTGGCTGTGGCAGGACACTGATCGATATCGCCTTCCAATCTGCAGGGCATGGATACATCCCGAGTGAGAGCCTCACATCGAACCGAGGCGCTTGCCGATCGACTGTCGTGAGCTGAATACGACGATTCATCCTCGGTTATATGCTCGCCAGGAAATCGCGTCATCTCCGACACCCACTCGGAACCACTTCCGCTTTCCCTACTGCTACCAAGAAGAAACGCAAAACCAAAACCGCAACCGATGTCCCGCCAGATGTTACCAAAACGTCGAAGCGGAAAGCTCCTGCTACCTCGGCCTCCTCTTCTAGCACTGGATTGCCTCCACCTCTCTTCCCCAAGACACGAAATTCGAATCGACCCGAGTTTAAAACTCTCGTCGCACGGACGATGCTCACTCGTCACCCCTACAATCGACTCCCGTTGAAGGTTCGACTCTTCGGGACGGCCGCCAAACGGCATTGGGAAGAGGCGGGCAAGAAGCCAGGCGTCAAGGCACTGAGGAGGGGAATCACGATCGTCGAGGATTTCATGGGCGTCGATGGTAAAAGGCTGATGGACAACGGACAATCGGGCAGCGAGGACAAGAGAGAAGCCAAGGGGATCGAGGTAGACGATTGTGAGACATCTCAAGCTGAAATCCTTAATCTGTCGTTGTGGACGATCTGCTGACCTCATAATCAATCAGTCGCCTTTTCTTCAAGACACTATCAAAAATTCAAACAACTCGTCTCCTCTCATACAACAGATGACCCATCGTGCTTTGTATGCGCTTCTCCTATCTCTCCATCGACGACGAATCCACTGCTCTACTCACTATGCCCATCGGTAGAACACCCACCTCTTGTCGCTTCAACATCCGTCTCCACCCTCGAATCTTCTTCGTCATGTCAAACTATCGTTCATCTCACTTGTCTCTCCACTCACTTCCTCTCCTCAAGTTCTACTACCCATCCTCTGCTCGAGGAACCTGGAGACTGGATCATGCCTCGTTATGGCTCCTGTCCATCTTCGTCGACGTGTAAATGGGAGGGGGATTGGGGTCAGATTATCCGAGGCTGTTGGGCCGTTAAGAGGGGATTGGAGGGTCGCTACGAGGAGAAGAAGAGAAAGAGAACCAAAGCTCAGGTGGCGGCGGATATCAAGTGCAAAGACAAGGGGAAGGGAAAGGGAAAGGCGACGAGCGAGGATGAGGACGAGGACGATAATGACGAAGCCGAGGAGGATGACGACGTCGAGCAGGAACAGGATCAAGGCGACGATGAAGAGCTTGGTCAAAGGGACGATGATAGCATGGATGCGATAGATGAGGTGAGACGTCTTCCTTTCTCTTCGCAAGTATCCAAAGGCTTGCAGTACCTACCTCGAACTTATCCCTCGACCCGTAATCCGGCCAGAACGTTCTTCCACGCTCTCTCACCAGTGCCCTCTCACCGGGTTCCATACCGCGCTCTGGTCGAGCTAAAGAGGCGAGCCAATTGTCATCAGCTCGTTCAAAAAAGACATCAACAGCAGATGCCGCTGCCAGTAGCTCAAAGGCGAGATCGAAGTCTCGGGCCGTCAAGCCGGCAGCAGCGAAGTCAAAGAAGCTGAGCGCGGCTGCTAAGAGAAAGGCAGAGCTGTTGATGGAGATGGAAGATTTTGAGGGTGAAGATGAGAATGGGGAAGAGGACGAAGCAGAGATCTTTGCGCGGGTCTTGGGCATCGAGTAGTCATCTTTCTGTCTTCAGCGATTAATGGGGGAATCCGGATCAACGTGACATGATATCATATCTGTCTCCCCTGCTTTGTTACTGCTCCAAGATACCATCTCCTCCGCTGACGCCTGCTATCTGAGTCTGGTCCGCTCTGTTGTTCTGTTGCTGCTGCTCTGCATCCCATCTCTCCGCTTCTCTGACCATCTCCCACATCTCTTCCTCTTTTCTCTTCTCCGCTGCTTTCTGCTCGACTTGAGAACCAAACTCCATGCTAACGACGACGCTAGCGAGACCCCAACTTCCCATTCCAACCTTGGATCCCCCTATCGAACCCAGGATGCCAAGACCGTTGTTGGATTCGGAAGACAGATTTGGGTGAAATTGAAGGTCGGAAGAGTGAGTGTCGAACGGTAGAGTCGAGACGGAAGAAGATAGTCGCTGGATAGTTGAGGCAGTGGGTTGAGTGTCGAGTCGAACTGGTAGGGGGTGAGACGTCAGCTGTTCGATCCCAAGACAAATCAGGCAACGAGTACGGTGACCAAAACCGACAAACCTTGAGGGGAATGGGTGTAGGGGTCATACGCTGCTAGAGGCGGACCAACGATCCTCTTCTTCTTTGACTTTGATGGGCCTTCTTTATCCTCCTCATCGCCCATCTTGACATCTACCATCGCAGATGAATCTCTTGTCAAAGGTGAAGAGACCGACGACGCGAATCGAGATGACGTTGGACCGAACATGGAACCTTCCCTCTCCTTCCCCTTCCTTCTCGATGATGACCTTCCGATAGGGGCTGACAAATCTTCCTCCTCGATCTGTTCAATCTTTGCATCATCCTCGCTCTCGTATCCATCCGTTGGTCTCTCCCACATGAAGCCCTCTCTCCCTACCTTCGTCCCTAACCTCGCCCTTCTCTCCCTGACGATTTCTTGATTCTTCTCCACTACTTCCCGCGCCATCTTCTCCATCCAGTTCTCTCGATCCCATCCCTTTGCGCTCAATGCCTTTCTCTCCGTTCTCATTTTGCCGATAGCACCAATACCGACGGCTCGAGCCTTTACGTCCGAGAAGGGATCGAGACCAGATCCAGCAGGGAAATGAGTCGTCGGCCCACCAGGTGTGTAGAATGGTTGGGAGCGATCGATCCGACCTGAGGAAGAGGCAGTGACGGAGGAAGAAAATGCGAGAGCTTCCTGGGCGATGGCTCGATCAGAGATAGGGAGGGATGGATCTGGAAGGTCGCCGACTGGGGTACCGGGTTCGATTCCCTTTTCGATGCAAGCTTCTCGAGCAGCCGCCTCGTAATAGTCATCGATGACATGGTAACCATCTGAACGAGAAGATATTAGATTGATAAATCAAGCGTTGAGCACTTGCATCCACCGAGGGCGCAGGAAGGAGAGACCGACTCTTGATCATCTTTGCTCCTTGAAGCTTGTAGCAATTTCTGGCAGCAATCATGGTGACGCTTCGAGTTCGGAAGTTTGTGCTGATGACACCAGCGTCAATCAAGTCGTCCTTCTCCTGTCCGGCGAGAGTGAGTTTGACGAGGGTCTTGTTGCGTCGGAAGAAGTAAAGGGAGTCTCGGTAACCACACGTTCGAGCGGCATCGATCGAAAGGACTGTTTGCGAAGCACGACCCAGGTGCAGAACGAGGAAAGGATATTGTGAGAACTTCGGATGTGATGGAACAACCGGAAGGAATAAGACATACGGTACTTCTTCTCCGGGTTCTCTCTGTAGGGCGAACAGAACACGGTAGCTTTGTATTCTCGATCTGGGTACAAGACAGCTGGTCAGACTCTCTGCTTGTCTACATCGTACAACGATCGGATGCGACTCACCTCCAAGCAAGTTGCCGTTCTTATCGACCTTCTTGTCGCCCTCGACGTCTTCCTCCATCACCAGCTCATCCTGAGCATAATCATACTCGACACCGAGCACAGTTCGTTTTGATGATCTGCCAGTACCCGGTTCATCTCCCTTGAGCAAGCCCTGTGAAACCGATGGTCACGATCGAGATGAGCACCACTAGCAACGATCCGAACAGACACGAATCTCGATACGTACTTCAGCGTCATATCCGCTGTAATCGTCTCCGCCTGTCAAAGGTCTTCTCGCAAGTTCTCTAGCTCTCTGCAGAGCGGCACCTCCTGCCTTTCCCCTGCCTCTACCCCGCGCCCGAACGTTCTTTGATCCTCGTGGACGGCCACGTGGACGTCCCGTGCCTGATGCTGGCGACCCAGTGGAGGCTGCAAGAGAAGCTGCGAGTGCTCGTGATGGTTTGAAGCCCTGAGAAGAGTTGCTTGACTGGAATTCAGGGCGGATGAGGAGGACGCAAGGAGAGTGAAGGGTGGAAGATTGGATTGAATCAGACGCGTCTCACGTGGGATTTTGATGGAAAAGAAAGACGATGATGGCCACGACGACTCACTGAATCTGAGGCGTTCCCTTTATCAACCTCTGGTGCTACACTGCTGACGGCATCGCTCTCGTTACCCTCAATATCGTCATCACCTTCATCGCGTTCTGTTCTGGGCGTGCCATCTCCGGCCTCGACGAAACTACCTTCACGTGTGCTGCCATCCTCTAGTTCCTCAGGGCCCTTGCCGTTGAGCTTGATCCTGACACGCGGCATGGATGAGGTTGAGGGGGAAGGTGCACCGGAGTCGTACTCTTCATCGTCTTCTGGAAGGGGAGGGGGTCTGCCCTTTCTCCAACCTTTGGGAGGCATGTTGATCTATTATCGAGGGATGTGGCCGAAGTTTCGGGAGATTTGACAGGCGCTCAAGGGCTGTTGATTGATCGCGAGAGAGTCGAAGGTCGAGGATGGTGGGAAGTAGAGGGCCGTCGCGTCGAAAGAGGCTTTCGGGGACTTGAATTTTGGACTCGGCACTGTAGAAACCACATCGATCTATCCACTCACAGTCAACCGATATCGAACCAAACGTCTTCACCATGGAGGCAAAACTTCACAAGTTCGCCATGGGCTTGCCCAACCAGGTCAATATTCTCAAACCCCTCCCCTCCAGCGTTCAGAGGTCCTCGGACTTACGCCGCTTCTTGCTTTCACTTCACCCTCCTACCTCTCTTGACATGTTCCATTTCTCTTCAAAAACTCTAGATGATGAGTCAAGGTGATATCATCAAAGAGTTTCCCAATGCTCCTTTGACCGAGATATCCAACACTCTCAACAAGCTGAGCAAGAAGGTATGTCTCCCCTCCTAGCCTTAATCTTCTCTACATGTCTTCTGCTCGGGCTCACATCTGCTCTTCGATTCACTTCTTGCTGTTTCCTCATGATGACAGAACCTCGTCAAGCACATCGACCTTGGCCAGTCCGGTATGCGATGGCAAGCGGTCAACAAGGCAGAAGCTAAGAAGTCAGTTTGATTCAACTGCTTGAGTCTCCTTGGGCTTCTCACCGATCGGCTGATATGTCCTACACTCGTTATACCATATCAACCCAGGATGGCTGGCCTTGATGATGACGAAGGCATGGTCTACAACCTCATCAAGGCTGCTGGCAACAAGGGTCTCTGGACTCGACTCATCCGCACTCAAACTGGTCTTCACCTCAACATCGTCAACAAGTGTCTGAAAGCGCTCGAGTCCCGGAATGAGATCAAAGCTGTCCAATCGGTCAAGGATCACAAGAAGATCTACATGCTCTTCAGCTTGACGCCTTCGACCGAGCTAACGGGTGGGCCTTGGTTCACCGACAACGAGCTCGACACCGAGTTCATTTCTCAACTCTCAAAGGCCATTCTCAGCTTTATTCGCTCCAGAGTCAGTACATCAACAAGCTTGGGTGGCGGGCAGTCATACGACGAGAGACTGACCTCCACATGCATCGCATCAGACTTTCCCAGCAGCAAGAGGAAACTCCGTTTCATCGACAGCTCTCTACCCACCCTCGCACACTTCTTCGTACCCGACAGCAGCTCAAATTGGCACCTGGATCAAGAGAAACAACATCACCCCGACTGTTCTCGATGAATCTCACATCGTTGCTCTCCTCGATGTCCTGATCTTTGATGGGGAGATTCAGGCACTTCCAGCAACCTCCCGCGTCGCCGCCTACAACCCCCATGAATCCACCAACGGCAAAAGCAGTAGCACCCGCAAGAAGGGAAAGAGGAGGCGTGATGAAGTGGATAGTGACAACGAGAGCGGGAATGAAAGCAGCAGTGGGGAGAGCTCTGGCGAGGAGGAGAGAAGGATGAAGGCGAGGAAGAGGGAGAAGGAGAGGAGGATAGAGAGGGAACGCAGGAAGCGGCAGAGAAGGGAGAAAGAAAGGGAGGATAATCGAAGGAGGAGAAAGGAGAAGAAGAAGAAGGCAGCGAAGAGGAAGAGTGCGAGATCTGATAGCGACGAAAGCGAATCCGGATCTGATAGCGATGACGAAGGGAAGAAGTCCAAGTCAGTCCCATCCGCTCCTTGCTGACGATTGATACCTCTGAATCAGCGCTGATGAAACTTTTCCATGTATTTCCTTCTCAGATCTCGCTCCAAATCCAAGTCAAAATCCAAATCGAAATCCAAGTCGTCAAAATCCTCAAGACGCAAAGCAACCCCTTCGACTTCTTCTTCCACCTCTTCCTCCGGATCCGACTCCGACTCTGGCTCTGAATCTGACACTTCCACTTCCTCCACTGCATCATCCGCATCTTCCTTGAGTTCAAGCTCGGCATCTTCTGCCTCTCGATCTAGACGCAAATCGAAAAGCTCCAAATCCTCCTCCTCTACCAAAAAGATTAGCTCCAAATCCAAAAGGAACGCTGTTTCTGCCTCGGTCGGGTCGGATTCGGAAGAAGTCGTGCTTGTCGCCCACGACGCTTCGACGAGGGCGTCCTCTCTTGGTGGTAAGGATGCTGATCAGGACGAGGATGACGATGACGATGACGACGATATCGCTGATCAGGTGGTGAAGAGGTTGGAGAAGGAGAAGGCGGCCAAGTTGGCTGCTGCTGCGAAGGAGGAGAAAGAGAAGGGAAAGGCCAAGAGGGTAGAGATCCAGCTCGAGGACGACGATGAGGAAGAAGAGGGCTCGACGAGAAAGAACGGAAGCAGCAGTCGGAAGAGTTCGAAAGGGAAGAAGTCCTCGTCGAGCTCGATCAAGAATAAGGGCAAAGCGAGAAAGAAGGAGGAGAGTGAAGTCGAGGAAGAGGAAGAGGAGGAAGCGATGTTTGCTTCGGATGATGAGGGTGGGGCATTGGTATACCGTGCTCGTCAGTCCACTCTACTCGTTTCTCTGATCTAGGCTAAGGGGGGCGCCGTTGCTGATCACCTCGTTTCCCTCTGTCGTCTGACAGTCCGACCAGAAAAGATTTCCCTCGGTTGGACGGAAGCCCCTTGCGGTCGATGTCCTGTCTTCACCTTCTGCAAGGATGGTGGACCCGTCAACCCGGACGATTGTGGCTGTAAGTACCGATCAGTGTCTCGGCGTTTTTGCCCTTGGATGTAAGCTGATCGATCGTCCTTGGCGGTTTGAATCGATTTCACAGACTACACGCAATGGCTTGATCAGCCTTTTGGAGAGCTCAGCATCTAGTATACGAGGCATCTTAACATCCAGTCTATGCATATGACGATGATCCCGAAAGATTTGATGATGATTTGATGTCAACGTGTTGATTGAGTGACCATTCAAGGTGGCTTGGAAAGAAACGAAGAACTCGTGAAAAGCACGCCATGATCGATTTGTGAACCTTTCCCCCTCAGCTCAGTGGGACACAGATCTGGCTCGAGCGAATGACACCTGCTGATGGCGAGCTTTAGCGTTCGACAGGCGTGATGTGGTTGGCCTCGACTTTTCTGGTGGAAGGCGGCTGTACGGACCCCACGTTTCCCCCTCCTTATTTCCCCTAATATTTGATTTAGCACGCCTTCGTTCGCTCCAAGCACCCGAAAGGCTCTCTTGATATTCCAAAGAGGGTTCCTTCCCCCCAAACGACAATCATCCTAAACCTTTTCCCCTCCTCGTCTCTCTAGCTCCACAGCAACACCTCCCAGAGAGATTAGATAGCCCTTCTCGAAATTTCGATCAGCCGCTAGTCCCTTCCTCATCCTCTTCTCTCTCCTCTCGACTTGTTCGGTCGACCTCACTCCATCCCCTCTCAACCCTACTCCAACCACCATCATGACTACTGCCCTCTCTTTCCTTCGTCGATCATCTTCTTCCATTGACAACGCTTCGACTAAATCCATCGATGCCATCCATTATCCACCTGCCGATGATGGCACCCACGACAAGTACGCAAAGCCTTCGGACCGGGTCGTTCAACCTCAACTTGTTTCTGTTCACGAGGAAGACGGAGAGTCGTTCGACCTTGTTCCAGCTGCCAACCGTAGGATTGGTACTCTATCCGCAATCGTGAGTGCAGATTCTTTTTGGGCGGGGGACGGTCAAGTTCCCTGAGCTTGCTCCTTCTCCTGGTCTTCGACCAGACTGCTTGTAGCTGACGCTTCCTTTGTAATGATTTAGATGCTCATCGCGAATCGTGTCATTGGTACCGGAATCTTTGCCACGCCTGCCTCGGTCGTTGTTCAAACTGGGTCGATCGGTTTGGCTCTGATATTGTGGGTTGTTGGAGCATGCATAGCCATGGCTGGTGCAATGGTGTACTTGGTGCGTGATTTTCATCATCCTCAAGAAAGACAGATTCAACAGCCGGCTAATTTTCCTAAGTCTTCGTAGGAATGGGCCACGTCTCTGCCCAGGTCCGGCGGAGAGAAGAACTACCTCGAATTCTTCTTCCTTAGACCACTCTACCTGATCTCATGCATGTATGCTGCCTACGCTGCCCTCTTAGGGTGGCCATCGGGTAACTCTGGTAGGTTTAAACCACTCATCAATCCCAAATCAAGCTCCAAGTTAATTGACCTGGTACTCTTTCCCTCAGTCTACGCCGGGGAGATGCTTCTCAACGCCGCCGACGTCGAGGTCGGACGATGGAACCAGCGAGCGATTGGAGTCGGAGTCGTCACCTTTGCCCTGTTCATGCACGCTGTCATTCCCAAATGGGGTCTGAGGCTTCAGAACACCCTCGGCGTCTTCAAGATCGGCATTCTTGTCTTCATCATCTTCACGTCAGTCTTCAGCTTAGCGTTCACCCGACTCACACGTCCATACAGCTGATACCTTCTTCTTTTAGCGGATTCGTTGCCCTCGGCGGGCACGTGAAGGGTGGAGCCCCTAACCCATCAAACTTCAAAAACGCCTTTGCCGGCTCAAAATCCGACGCCAACGCCTTCGTTAGTGCCCTGTACAACGTCATCTGGTCGTTCATCGGTTATTCCAACATTTTCTACGTCCTCTCGGAGACGAAAAACCCAGTGCGTAGTCTCGTTAGCTTCAAGGAAAGTGGCTAGCTTCTGACCTGATCGATAAACCTCTCGCCTTTTCCCACAGATCAAGACAGCCAAGGTCGCTGTTCCTCTCGCCATCATCATGGTCTCAGTCCTTTACCTTCTAGTCAACATCAGTTTCTTCGCCGCTGTTCCGAAGGCCGACATCCTCACCTCGGAACGATTGATCGCTGCTGAGTGAGTCGCTATTGCTCAACTTTCAGCTGAAAAATGTTGTCGCATTTTTTGATGCGACCCCTCCTCGCCCTACTCTTTTACAGATTCTTCGGTCGAATGTTTGGTGAAAAAGCCAACACCGCCATCTCAGTCATCATCGCCCTCTCCGCCATCGGAAATGTCCTCGCTGTCCTCTTCGGTCAGGGTCGAGTCAACCAGGAGCTTGGTCGAGAGGGTGTTCTTCCGTTCGCCAAGTTCTTCGCCTCGAACAAGCCATTCAACACTCCCTTCGCCGGTCTCGGTCTTCAGTGGGCCGTCACTTTGGTCATCATCCTCGCCCCTCCTGGCGGAGACGCTTACTCCTTCCTTCTCAGTACGTCTCCTCTCTCCGATCGTGATCCGCACGTCGATCCCTCGCTGATGTCTTTGTTCTTTCTCTTCGCCTCAAAGACCTTGTCTCTTACCCCCTCAACATTTTCAACACCCTCATTTCCTTTGGTCTCCTCGTGATCTACTTCCGTAAGGACCATTACGAATGGAAACCTCCCGTCAAGGCTACCCTTCCCGTCGTCCTCTTCTTCTTCCTCGCCAACCTCTTCCTCATCGCCGCTCCTCTCGTTCCACCTGCTGCTGGGGCGGCTCCTTACAAGTCTCTGCCTTATTATCTCCACGTCATCGTCTCCTTCGGCATCCTTGCCGCCGGAGCCACCTGGTGGCTCATCTGGGCACAGATCATGCCTCGACTCGGCAAGTACCAGCTCGTCAGGGAGGAGGTGGTTGGTGAGGATGGTCTCACGCGAAAGGTGTTTGGGAAGCAGAGGCTGGAATGATGACTCTGATCTGTAATCAAGCGGAAGGCGTAAAAGGAAGGGGGAGGAAGGGGTTTAGATAGATTTGCTTTACATCTTATTGTTCCGTGTGCTTGTGTTTCTCGTTTCAACATCTTTCGCTTTTGTTCAACCTTGCGTCTGTTTCACGTCCTTTATGCATGCTTTCATTTTCGATTCATCTCGCGAAGTAGCAAACCTTGATCGAACTTGACGATTTGCCTTTGCATCGTGTTTACAAGATTTGATTTCTTGCTGGTCATACCTGTTCAAACATGAAGTGGAAACATCGAAGCTTGGTGGTCAGCAAAATCCTTAGGCCCGACGGGGATTGACCCGACAATGCGACGCTTTCCTCTGACCTTCGACCTCTTCGAAAGCCAGCTTGTCCCTCCCTCCCTCCTCTCTCATATGGCCCCAACTCAGCACCTGTGATTCCAGCACCCTCTCAACCCGGTAATCACTATCTAAACTCACATGTATCCCAACCGGACGCCTCACTCGGCTCTGGATGATGATCTAGCAGATTGGGAAAAGGTTCGTCGCATTCATCCGGCTGGTTTTGGCCCGTCTTTGATTTCTCCGCTCCCTCGTGGATCGATTCGCTTGAGTTCCCTGACTGTTGAGCTTGAAACCGTTCTCGCCTGACCATGCTCGATTGGCCCCTCCCAGGCGGACCTGACACCCCGTCATCAAGCGCAGCCTCAAATCCTAAGCAGACCCCAGCAACAGCAACGAACCGTCGCATCGTTCCAAGACGACGACGACCAAGATTGGGATCGAAGTCTCAATAAAGGCGGACTTGCTTCAAGGCAGAGCTCTTCCTCTAGCAGCTCCTCAGGTTGGGAGCAGAATAGGCGTATCTGGCAGGAAGCGTGAGTCGTTTTGGGACGAGGTGTTGACGTAGTAATATCGCCTACTCATCCTCTTCCTCTTTATCATCGTATATCCGTATGGTCACGTCTCGGAATCACCTTTCCAAAAATTCGGCATCGCTTTCATTCGCTCATCAGCAACACCGCACCTCCCCTCATATTCAACCAACAAGCCTTTCCTTCCCTCTCGGCTGCATCCAGCGGTACTCCTTCTCCGAGTAGCACTCGACCCTCTTCCACCACCCCATCTTTCGTTGCACCAACTCCAAAGATCACCCTTCTTAGGCGACCAGCACCGGAATCGACCCGGACGGGTCAGAACTCGGGACGATCAACACCCCCGGCGCGTACGCTTGGACAAAGGGAGGAGGAGTACAGGAAAGCGAGGGAGCGCATCTTTGCCGGAGCTGATAGGGGGGATGAAGCTGGCTCAGGCCAAAGCCCGGGTGTTGTTGGCCAAACAGCAGCAAGAGGCGGAGGAGGAGGTAGCGGAGGACGAAGCAACGGCAGCGGGAATGGAAGAAGTCATAGCGGAGGAGGTCAGTCGAGACGAGGAGGAGGTAGCACCTCAGGGGGGGCAGCTGGAGGTTCCGTAACTGGTGATGTGGGTGGGATAAGTAGCTTTCCCGCTGGAGTGCCGAGAGGACTGGGGCGGGAAGAGGGAGGGGGTAGCACGGGAGGGAGAGATCTCGCTAGCTTGGGACCTGATTACTCGAGGGGACAGCCAACGGCAGAATTTGTTACTAGACAGCCTCTGGGACCGCCAGTAGATGGATCAGCTGGGTTCAACCATACAAATAGAGGGGGGTTCGCTCTGGCTGGAAGGGGAAGGAGACCACCGGGATGAGAAGTCGATGGCTGTTTGACGTTTCTCGGCGATGAAATCTGGTTGATATGATACGTGTTGTCTGACGATGACAAGCGAGAGGCTAATTATTATTATTTCGAGAAAGAGAAAATCAGGGCGACACGTGAGAGGACTCGCACAGCCCTGAAGGAGGGGAAGGCTCGGTTTTTTTGCGCTCGATTCGACTTCCCTCTCAGTCGCCTTCCCTCGTTCCTCCACCACCTCGACAATCGACAATCATGGTTCGTTGACATATCCTCGTCACCCCCTCTACCCTTACCTGTTCCTCCCTCTCCTCCTCCCTCTTCCCTCTTTGTGCCCAAAAAAGACAGCCAGGGAACATGCAGGTCGTTGCGATAGGCTCGACTCAGACTTCTCCAAGTGAGAGGAAACGATCGATGCCTTCCAACCCCTCTTGATCATCGGAGCCCCCGAATCCTACAAGACTCAACCATCCTCAAGTCGGTCAGCGTCTCGGCGGTTTCCTCCCTACCTTCCTTCATTGGGAGGTCGAAGGACCCATTGAAATTCGACATGAAGGAGCGTCCCCATGGCAATCGTCGAGCTTCAATCGAGCATCTCGGAGTTTTTGGTGGCGAGTCACAATGCCATGCTCGAGGTGGACAATGTAGTCAAGGATCAGGCTAGTGTAGAGCAGGGATCAAGGTAGCTGATAGCATGGATGGTCTTGGAGAGCGAAATGGCTGGGAACAGAGTATTGGCAGGAAGGGAAGAGTCGCAGGAGGCTTAGAAAACCTTTCAGCTTCTCTTTCTTTCCTTCTACGCTTTATCTCTCATCAGCTCTCCCTTCCAAAGACCGCCTTTCGCTTTTCACCCTTGATCATCAAACTCGACCACTGTTTTCATGCCCTCCTTGTCGCATCGCCTCACCTCTCCATGCGTTCCACCTCGTCCCAAACTCGAGTCTCCTTTCCGCTCTTCGACTACTGTCCATTGCTCGCTCCCGATCGGCCAGACGTCGTCAGCACCGCATGGCTCCGATCCCTGAAGGCAGCAGTCGTCTCGTGACCCCTTGTTCCTCTTGCTCTTTTTGGCGAGGAAGGGTGAAGACCTCTGTATAGAGCGAACGGAGGAGCGAGAGGGTCGAGCGTAGCCTTTGTCTCTTTGCTGGACAGCTTCGCTGACCTTGTCGCTTCTTGTCTGTAACTCAATGACCATAGCCTAAAGCCGTCGCCAAAGGAAAGAAGGTCGCTCCCGCCCCTTGTGAGTTGCCACTGCCATCTCGCTCGTATTTCGCTTCCACACTTGTCGCTGACCTCGTATGCCTGTTTACCAAAATTTTCAGACCCCAAGGGTGGAAAGAAGGAGGCCAAGAACCCTCTCTTCGAGAAGAGGACCAAGTCGTTCGGAATTGGTTCGTCTATTCGCCTTGTGGTGTTCTCGTGTCATGTTCTCCGACTCCCTCGCTGACCTAATGTCTGTCTTCCCCCTCTACAGGAGGTGACCTCCCCCCCAAGACCGACCTTACTCGATTCGTCAAGTGGCCCGAGTACGTCCGACTCCAGAGGCAGAAGGTCATCCTCAACCAGAGGTTGAAGGTATGTCCTTCACTCCCTCGCTCTACTCGTTCGTTCGCTTCGACGCTCACCGCGGCACCTTGCGTCATCTTCACCAGGTCCCCCCTGCCATTGCTCAGTTCCAGCACACCTTGGACAAGAACACTGCCACTCAGCTCTTCCAGCTTATCAACAAGTACAAGCCTGAGTCCAAGCAGGAGAAGAAGGCCCGACTCCTCAAGGAGGCCGAGAACAAGGTCGCCGACAAGGCCGCTGACAAGAAGGACGACAAGAAGCCCCTCTTCGTCAAGTACGGTCTCAACCACGTCGTCGCCCTCGTCGAGGCCAAGAAGGCCAACCTCGTCGTCATCGCCGACGATGTTGACCCCATTGAGGTGAGCCTTTACTCCAGTCCATTCGATTTCACTTGTCCATAGCGTCAATCTAGACAGGCTTTTCACACCCTCGCGTATGTGACGGTCGAATAAACGGGAAAGGATCCAATGATAGAAACCGTCATCTTCGACGATTTATGACTAGCCTTGCACGGCCATGTAGTCCATAAATATACCATCTTTCGGGACTGAGGCTCCTTTCTTAACCGCTCGCCTTTACCATTTACATGCTCTCGTCATGACTTGCCCTTCGTATGAACTGCTGCTGACCTGTTTCATCTGCCTCGCCGCCCGCTCTTAGCTCGTCGTCTTCCTTCCCGCCCTCTGCAGGAAGATGGGTGTCCCTTACGTCATCGTCAAGAACAAGGCCCGACTCGGTACGGCCGTTCACAAGAAGACCTCTTCGGTCCTCGCCATCCAGGACGTTCGATCCGAGGACTCCGCCGCCCTCGCCACCCTCGTCTCCGCCGCCAAGGCTAACTTCACCGACAAGTACGAGGAGGCTCGACGAACTTGGGGAGGAGGAGTTCGAGGCAACAAGTCCATCGCCAAGCTCACCAAGCGAGCCAAGGCCCTCGGACAGGACACCAAGACTGTCTCCCGAACCCTCTAAGGAGTTCGAGTCGTTTGATCATCCCGATAAATGGCTACTTTCCTGGAAATTTGTGTCGTCGCGTCTGTCCATGCGAAATTGAAGAAGGATGAGAGAAAATTCGTTCGCATGACTACGGAAAAAAAACGTGATGGAAGGAAATTGAGTTCAATCCGTTTCACGAAAACACAGGTCGTGCGTTAAACCTCAAAAAAAAAAAAAAAAAAAAAGCCAGGGGAGCGACTGATTTTCTCCTTCCTTGGGCAAAGCGATGGAACGAACGACGTAAGGCCGTCGAATCGAATCGGATCAAAAGAACATGACGATCTCAAGAGGCAGAGAAAACACGAGTTCAGAAAGGTAGAGAACGATACAAAACACGCAAATTATAGGGAGAGAGCGCGAGGGGGTTCTTTCTCCTTTTTTTTTTTCCTTTTTTTCATGTAGGGAAGAAAGAGAAACGGAAAGAGAGGACAAGAAGAACGAGAAACCGACAGAGAGACAGGGTGCAAAAGAAGCAGGCGAGAATGAAGAATCAGACGAAAATGATGCAGTTGATGATGCAATTAAAAAAAAATAAAAAAATAAATGATAAACCCTCCCTCCCCCCGATGCTGACTAACTATAAGCGATCGTGATCAAACTGGTTCGGGGAGGGGCACGAGACCATCGGCTCATCTTGCTGAGTGTCTTCCTCCAGTTGAGTGGCGAAGGAGAGGACGAGAGTGGTCCTGCTGTTGAGTTGGGTCGGTTAGTGGTAGAATTGATGGAAACGTTCGGTGTGCGTAGAATGATTGGTCGGTTGAGAGACGATGATGTTGGGATTGGACTGGATGATCCGGTCAGTGGGAGAGGTTTGGTGATTGATGGCTTGACGAGGGGAGGTTGGCTCAGAGTTTGACAAGTGGTGAGGCCTTCAAGGATGGATACTGTTTGAGGGACGACCGAGAATTGACGAGCGGGAGGTGCATCAAGGGCATCGAAGGCTCGAGGGGCGGCAAATGACTGAGGAGCAGAAGTTGCAACAACAGGAAGAGCTGGAGAAGAAGCCATGGCAGCAGGGAAAGCGGGGATAGGAGCAACGTTGGGCAGGACAAAGGGGGTCACGTCGGTCTGGACGTCCTTGATGAGAGCACAAAATTGACGAGGGCTCGAAGTAGGAGTCGAGGGAGGCGTTGAGAAAGGGGTCGATGGCCTGGAGTCATCCTCAAAGTCTAGTCTTGACGACAAAGAGGAACAGAGCGATGGAAGCGATGGCAACGAGCAGATGGAGGTCGTACTGGAGTTGATGTGAGAGACCGACCCGGCCAAGGTGGCAAAGGTGGCGCTCGGTTGGAGAGGTTGGAGAAAGATCGGAGATCGTTTGATGATGTTGTCCCGAGAGCGAGCGACAAGGACGGGGAGAGGAAAGGATGGCATGGCGATCGTAGGGCTATCCGTCCCGATCTTTTCGACGATCCGAAGGGGCTTCGAGATCGATTGCTGAGAGGTCTCGAGAGTAGATACGTTGATGGTGTGCTGGGCTTGGAAGGTCCATCCAGGAAGAGAGGCCTCCACTGATGGCGTGATTACGTTCTTGACTGGACCCCTAGAGATGATGGGGAATGGTCGGTTGGTGGGTCGAGGTCGCGGCTGCTGCTGCTCGAGAACCAAGTCACAGAGAGGGATGTTCTGAGATAAGATCAAGGCTGTGTGTCAGCATCAGGGGCTACGATTGAGCATCGTTGTGCGACAATGGCGCGTAGAAGACAGGAGGGAGTGATAGACTTACTTGAAAGTTCGGGCTGATGTCGTAGGTGAGGTGAGAGGAGAAGGTAGTGGAGGCGATAGAGGACACCTCGGGTGGAGAGTAAGGGAACGTAGGGATGGATAGGGAGATGTGTGGATGAATGGATGGATGGGTGGATGAAGGGAGAGAAAGGGAAGAGGAGGATAGGTAGGTCTGGCTGTAAGAGTGTTGTGTATAGTTGGGTTAAGCGACGGGAGAAGTGTAAAGTTCGCAGAAGGAAGTTCGAGGTAGTAGTTGAGAGGAAGGATGAAATGGGCAAGGGAGACCCATTTTATAGGCAGAGAAGGACCGATCACGCCATCTGTTCCATCCTCATCCCAGTCCCGATTGCTATACACACAACACAGCAACCAGCAGAGGTGGGGTAGCTTGGATGAACCTTTGCGCTCTAGCTAGCTGTCAATGGCCATAGTGAAGATATATCAGCGATCAGTCATATTAGTCAGCATAAGTCAGCTGTCAATCCCGCGCCAGTCTTCTAGCCACGAGGACATCAGCTAAACGTGTGTAACTAGTCTCAGCACGTAGTAATGTATCTTTCCAGCGACCAAGAACAGGGTGAAAAGGGCATGAATGGGTGAACGGGTATCATCGTTCACTTGATAGTCCACGAAGCCCTCGTCCCTTTACATCGATCGTCCACCCCTGACTATTCGTGTCGCTCGTTGACTCCCGAGCGGGCAGGAAATCATCCTTCGATCGCGACTCTAAAAACGAGGTGGTGGGAATCATTAAAGGGGCAGACAGAGAGACCTGGATCGCTATGTCAGCAGGCAAAAGGTCGTGCGTTATGACTCGAGAAAGTTAGAGGACAGAAATCGATCAGGAGCATATGCATGGGTACTTGGATGGTCAGATGCGCTGTGATACCATCCGGTAGACAAGGGTACTGACAATTAGTCTGAATATCGTGTCGAGGAGTGAACACATCGGAGCATATGTAATCAAATGATCCAAGAGGCCCAGATCCAGGTATGAGCGGTACAAACCTGAAGCTCTGGACTGTTCCGACCGCGTCAATCGCGTGAAAGAGGATGCGAAGAGATTGTCGAAGGACGACGGACGATGACCCAAACATGGACAACAACGGACAACCAATGTTGTCAGGTCTATAGTATCAAGCTAGACGTTAAGCTTCGATCGAGACAGCTGCAAGGAAGAAGGGGTTTCCACTGAGGAGCGTCGATGTACCCGTCCTCTTGCTCCTCGCACGTCCAGCGGGGTGAGACATACTCGGTCCCTAGAGCAGAGGACTGCAAAGAAGAAACCATACGCTTCCGTAGCATGAGGCTGATATCGTTCTTGAGTTTAGAGGGCAGAAGGGTGCTGTAAAGGAAGGCAGGATGAAGGTCAAATCATTGAGACTCGTCATCCGGCTTAAGACCGTAACGACAAGCCTCCTCAGCAGGAGGGAATGGCTAGACGCCGCTGCTACCCCACGGGGGTCTGGGCTGGATCGCGTGATCACCTGAGCATGCAGGGCTGAGCAAGCTGGAACGGCGAGGGAATAGACATTGGTGGGGAGAGGGAGAATTCCTGGCCAGAATCCCTGGCGCCGTCTCAGATGGTTTCCGACACCATCCCGAATTCCATCCCTCTCGATCACCATGAGTAGAACGTCCAAGCAAAGGGTGGCCGGTCTCTTGAGCTACTTCCATAGATCTACATGGGGTAAAAAGATGCGCCATCAGTTGAATCGCGCTGCTGACGTTGGGTGGCCGGATCAGTTCTCGTCAGATGTTAGCTGTCCCTCGACAGATACTCCGCCTGTTGACGCTAGCTTGCTCTCTTCTAAGCCAATTATCAGTTGCATCAGGTTTGGGTTGAGAGGGTCAGCCAGCCTCGGTGCGAATGTGTGGTTGCCTCAACTAGAGTCTACGCCCTTGCCGGTTCAGACGGTGTCGGTCTGACACTGACAATGATCAACTCTTCGCAGGGAATCGGCTCTGAACTGAAGGATAAGTACACCGTCAGACGATTGAGTACCTCCGTGTTCGCTAAACTGTTGAGCATATCGATGCATGCGAGGAAAACCCTAGGAGCCTAGACTCATGCTAGAGAGCAAGGCGGATTGTCTGGGTCTCTGAAAGGACAACAAAAGAGGAGGCCCTGCAGTCTCAGCTTGAGCGGAGTGGCTTGCTCGACTTGATTCGATAGAGTAGGCTGATCGGACGTGTCGATGTTGGGTAGGAAGTTGTCAGGGCTTGCTCCTCTGCCTTGGTTCTCCATCTCGGATTGGTCCCCAAGCTCCATAAACATCCAGGGCTGCGCTTCTTCTTCCAGCACCTTAGAAGTGGAACAGACAGGGGGGTCGGAAACGTGAACGACCCGCTCTTTCTGATCCGATCAGGCACTGAGACGATCTCCTTCCTCCTTTGCTTTTCCTCTCACTCTTTATTTGTCTCTTCGGGCCTGAAACCTTCACGGTAAGCTCCTCAGATTGATGCTGATTAACCTGATTCGGTGCAATTTCGACATCTATCGTTTCGTTTTGTCGGACGTCTAGGTGACTGATCTACCAAGAGGTATATCTGACCCTTCAGAAGAGTGTTCACGCCAACACTCCACCAGCGCTGACAGCCGCGAGCCAAGTCAGCCCTTCAGCGACATCACCTCCCCTAGCAATCGAATTGCCGACTCCGACCAATGCTGGGCCCGGGCAAAGTCCTCCTGCCCCCCATCCGATGCCAAACAAGGCCGATCCTACAATCAGTCGCCAATCCCGCCACTTGGAGTCGGCTTGAGGAGATGGAACAGCAGTAGGAGCGAGATTATGACGAGTGTAAAGGTGGTAGAGAGTGACGGAGAAAGGGAGCGCGCCGATAGCGAGGAAGGCAAGAGAGGGATCCCAAGCGGATGGAGTCGAAAGGTCGAGGAAGGAGAGGACTTTTGATAAGGATGTGAGGGAGGAAAGATGAAGGGCGAGTGAGAATTGGGCAGAGAGAAGGAAGGTTGTGAGCGTTCGGGTTGAAGTTCTAGCGGGCTCGGAGTCGGATGATGGCTTCTTCGAGAAACCCGCCTAGCGAGGAAGATTAGCAGGTAACGAAAGAGGAGCGTCGTGTAAGTATCCATCGAGAATCAAACGTGGAAGAATATGGAGAAGAAAGTCGAGAACCCAGAGACTTACAAACGCGGTCGAAGCGAGTTGAAGGACACCGAGACTGAACCAGACGACGACTAGGTTCCATCCAGCCTCACCGATGGACCAGTCCCAGCTCTGCCCAGTGGCCGATGGAGCGGAATGAAGCAGGGTAGCCGTCGAGCCCCCGAAGAGGAAGAACAAGGCAGTCGCCAACATCGAACGCTTGCTGAGGCGGGTAAGACCAGATATCATGTGACCACTAGTGCATCCGTTGGCCAATCTTGAAATGGACAATTTGCGATGATAGTGCCGAAGCAAAAGAAGGAGCGAAGGCGAAGGAAAGGTGGATTCAAAGAGAGATTAGCTTCCTGTAAGAGTTGGGTTACACAAAGGATGGTATCTTGCCCACTTACTTGGTTCCCAGTCCAATGACAAGTCCGTTAAGAATGACCCAACCCAACTTGCTCGCTGTCATGACAATCTTGGGTCCAACGTCATCCCCTCCTGGATTCAACCAACCCACCATCAACCCACCCACCACGAGACCGGATACCCCGCCCAAAGCTTCCCATCTTGCTCCCGGGGCATACGTCTTGGGTCGAGCGAGACGATGAAGGAAGCCAGAGATACCAAAAATGGAGGAATTCGAGAGAAGGAGGGCGTGGACGGGGGGAACGAGAAGGAGGCCACCCAGGAGGGATCTTGCTGGTGTGGGTGATAAGAACAAGGATGACATTGAGGGATGAGTCAGATTAGACGAGACTGGGAATGAGAAGACAGTGGTCAGAGAAAGGGTGAGGCCGAGAGTTGAGAACAGCAGGAGAGAGTCGATCCGGGGACTCGGCGTTCGAGTGGAAGATTGGTTTCGGACGGTCAGTCCAAGTCGGTCAGTCTCGATGGATGGTGGCGTATACGTCTGGAATCGACGAGGATGATTACAACGACGAATCATACGATGTGTATCGAGACTCATACCGGCCGTCAATGAAAATGACCTCCCTTTGCACAAGAGGAAGCTGCGCGTCATCACCGTGCCCTTCTCGAATCCACCACCTCGCTCAACCCGCCAGACACCTGCCCGCTACCAGACTCATGTCCAAATCCAGCCCCCCTGATCAATCTACTCATCTCCTCGCTGGAGGTCCTTCTTCCGATCGGAACGGTCCCATCCTCGCAGGCGAATCGAGTGGAGAAGCACCTCCTGCATGTGAGTCCTACTCCTCTGCTTTTCTCCCTCCCTCTCTCAATGTCGACTGACTTCTGATATCTCTTGAAACGAATCGACCCTCATCTCTCTCTAACAATCAATCGTTCCATCTACCAAAATCCTTCTTCCCTCACACTTCGCCTCTCTCTTCCCCCCTCTACAAAGACACCCCTCGACCCTTCCAAGGTCTTCCAACGTTTCGAGCTCCTCCCCCTCAACATCCCTTTTCACCTCCTCCTATCGAGATCGCAAAGAAGCAAGCTCGTCAGAGGTTCTTCAAAGCTCTCCTCGTTGGATTTCTTATCTGGATCGCCGTTGGGTTAGTCGATTTCTTTCTGTTTCTTCTCTGCTTCGCGCTCGAGCGAGTCGACTAATTCCTTGGTCGTCCTCTTGTGTAGTGCCGTATTTGGGGGAGGTATCGAGGATATGCGAGAGCGGGACCACGACAGACGAAGGCCGTACCCCCCACCTCGAGTCACCCGATACGAACTTCCACCCAGCGCCAGCATCTCCTCTCTACCTCTAGAGTAAGAGATGCTGCTCGCATCCATCCTTGGACCTGATCTGCCTTCTTGATCTGCCTTCTTGGTAAGTCGTTGGTCACCCGCGCGTGCTCGTCTATCCACCCGCAGTCTAACCTTACCTGTACTTATGTTTGTTACGCTCACTGTCGCAGTAGCCCTACACACGTCACGATGCACATGAAACCTGAGTCACGCATGTTCATCCGTCAGAAAGAAAGAGACCAAAAATTGAAAACAAAAGAAGAGGTAGAGCCGGCTAAAGTAGAGCAAGGACGATGAATCGAAATGGGATGTGCGTCGAACAACGTGAGGGAATGTCGTCGTCGAGCGTGGGTGTGCGAGTAGGTGTGTGAACGTAGATGTGTAAAGGTTTCAAATGTGTATATGTGTGTGTGTGTGTGCGTGAAGGGAGGATGGGAGGGCGAAACGAAAACAGAAGGAGGGATGGGCAGGTGAAGAGAAGGCAGGATGGAGGAAGATGGAGGAGAGGTACGAATGGCAAGATGCATCTCCTTCACGAACAAAAAGGACAAGCCATCTAGAAGATCACGCAACCAGATTTCCTGCGAGAGTAGAAGCAAGTTGGCACGCCAGAAGCGTCAGCAACGAACGACGAAAGCACCGAAAACGGTCAGTACAAAAGGAATACCAACTTCTTCTTCACCACTGGGGGCTCGAGAGCGGCGACGATGGCCTGATGAGACGGCAAATGCACAGAAACAAGTCGTTAGCATACCATCCATGATACTACCCTCTCTCGCTCATCACCTCCCCCCCACAGAATCGGGGAAGCCAAGCCACACTCACCTCGTCAAAGACGTTCTTCAGTCCCTTCTGGGTCAGCGCGGAGCACTCGACGTACTTGACGGCGCCCAACTCCCTAGCCAACTTCTCACCAGCGTCGTGCTGAACGGGCCTCTGCTTCTGCTTCGTCAACTTCTCAGTCACCGCCGGGTCGTCCCGCAAATCGACCTGAGTACCGACGATCAGGCAGGGCACACCAGGACAGTGGTGATGAACCTCTGGGAACCACTTCTCTTTGACGTTCTCAAACGATGCTGGGGAAGTGACCGAGAAGCAGACGAGGAAGACGTCGGTCTGGGGGTAAGAGAGAGGTCGGAGTCGATCGTAATCCTCCTGTCCTGCATCGGGCAACAGCAAACAAAGCGGTGCGCGTTAGATAGACCAGAGCAGTTGGACGAATCCTCTCAAGGATTTCCTGGCTCGCGAGGCGGGTGTACGAACCAGCGGTATCGAAAAGACCGAGAGTATAAGGATCCTCGCCAATCATGACAGTGACGGCGTCTATCCAGCCAGATCAACGACAGTAAGACCACAAAGTTAATACCAGCTTCTTCACCAACGTTGTCATTATTGCTTGCGGTCGATTCAACGTACAGTTGTCGAAAACGGTGGGGACGTATTCGCTAGGGAACTACGAGTGTCAACCAGGCCAGAGAGGTTATGTGAAGATGTCAGATCGAGCGACGCCGACGTCCCTCGTGGCCGGCGGAAAGACATACTTTCTGTTCGGGTCAGACCAGAGCAAGAGCCGGGAGATTAGCTTATGACACATAACGAGAAGGGGGTCTTTGCGCCGGTCGATCGACAAGTCCCACTTACGTTGGTGGTGTACGAGATCAAAAGGCAGGTCTTCAACCAGTGAGGCAAGAGAGGAACGAGAACAAGGAAGGGGGAGAGGAAGCGGTTCAGCCGAGGCCCTCTTGCCGATATCTTGAGTCAGATCCCAAGCTTACCTTTCCGACAGCTCCGTCTCCGACCTAGATGACGAGCAGCGAGGCGATGTTGATGAGCATCACGGATGAGAAGAGAATGGAGAGAAGGAAGAGGGCTCCAAAAACTTACGACGACCTAAGGAAAAGAGGAATCGCAGCAGAAGGAGGAAACCGGGTCAGAGAGAAAAGGGGGGGCGCGCGAGGAAAGGGGGGAAGGCAAACGATCGATCAAAGACGCTTGGACATACACATTTGATGGTCTGCATGACTGATTGAGTGGTTCTGTTAGAACGGGAAGACGAGGCGAAGCGGGAGAGGAAGGGATGGATGCGAAGGGAGGTGAGAAGAGGGAGATTGGGGGGCACAGGTCAGTCTTGTGTCCCTTCTCAAGGTCAAGCCTCCCTCTCTCACGCCCATACGCTCGTCAAGGCTTCCACGTTGAGCACCGTGACATGCACACGATTGAGACTCGCGTGCACTGGTCGTGTAGAGATCCCTCGCTGGTGGTCTACCCGCGAGGGAAGCCCTCTTGACACGACCCTCTTCTCTCTCCTCCCTTCCTCTGTCCCCCCACCCCTCTTAGACTGCGCGCATCTCTCGATAAGCCTCCTTGTGACCAACGACGATTTGGACTAACGGGTAGTTGTAAAGCGAAGGTGTGTGCGAAGGAACCGGGTAGTGCGCGTCGGGTGTGAAGGGTTGAGACGATGTGCGGAAGAGGAGTGGAAACGGAGAGGTGGGATGGGAGTTGATTGATCCTGACGCGAAAGGGAAAGACCTTGTTTCTCAGGTTTTTTTTTTTTGAGTCCTATTCTTTCCGTGCAACTTGCCCCGCTTGCTCAAGGTAGTTAGGTAGAACCGAGAAAGCGTATGTTTTATAGAGAGAGGAGACGGAAAGAGCGCAAGCAAAGGAGTAGGAAAGAGAGAGAGAGCCGAAACGAGAAACACAAAAGAGAGATGCAACGGGGAAGAAAGGGAAGGATCTGAGCCATGCTGAGGGAACTTGAAAGACATTGGAGCGGGTAAAAAAATATAGTGTCCGTGTGACAAGAAGTAATATTGGAAGAGGAGGAGAGGGATTTGATGAGGAGATAAACGTCCAGCACAACACACAAGCGAGAGATCAAGAGAAGGACTACCGTGACGCTCCCTCTGGAATATCTACTGGACGTATCCACTACCAGCTTGATTGTCAATGTACTGTGAGAAGGAGCACGATGAAAGGGTCAGCTCGGGAGAGAGGGAAGCCTTGACTGCTCATTCAAACAAGACGTACGTTCTTCCTCTGACCCCAATCGAGTCTCTGGTCGAACCCTAGCTGGGGAGTGTTTCGACCCGAGTTGTTCTGATTGGTCGACGTCCTCCTGAAGCCGGCGTTGCCAGAGAGTTGCCGCTCAGATCGAGGAGGTGATGCGAATGGGTTGAATGGATCTACAGATGGACGTCGGACAGGATGAGACGAAACTCGTGCATAACCGAGAAGACCATAGCTTGGATAGGAGAGGGACTGACCACTGGTGGGTGAGAACGTCGGCGTCACGAGTCCATAGTCACTGACGCCACTGCCAAAGTGCTGATATTGATTTGGCTGGACGATAATCGGGCTGAGTCCGACGGGTGGTGCGTCCCAAGTTCCGAGCGACATGTTACCCAACCCATTCATCAGGCCTGACTCGTACGTCATCTGAGGGCAAAAATATAGGAAGGTTGGAGATGAGCGACTCTTCATACCAAGCCCTCGAGACAAGAGAAAGCGACGAACCGGCAGGTTAAGGCCATACGGGTTGTAGCCACCGTATTGGGGGGTCTGGCGATTAGTGGATCGGTATCCCTGGTTGGGAGGAGCAGGGATGTATGCAAGGCCAACGTCTTCAAGCAGCCTGCGGTACGTCGGAGACGAATTGACGTCGAGAGCCTGCAGCACTCGCTTGGTGTTCTCGATGAGAGGCATCTTCTCGGCAGCATCGAGTGCTGTCGAGGCAAGAATCTTCTGGATGACGTTAACGCCGTGGATCTCTGCGATAGAGGTGAGATTCGTTCAGTGTCAAATCGGAAGGGAAAGCATGTATAAGATGTTAGAAGGGAGGAGACACGTACGGTCGCTCAAGACGTCAATCAGGACGGCGTCATTCGTCGAAGAGAACAAAGCCTTTAGGATCGTTCGAGAGGCTATGTTAAGAAAGATACAGATGGGTCAATGGTTTCCCGTTAGCCCTTCAACAGCGGCTATAGGGTTCTAAAGACCGAGCAGCTTACCCTCGATGTCGCTGCGCTGGTTGATGATTCGGAGCACGACGACGCTTGCAAGTTTGTGGGTGCAGAGATGAGCCAAATGAGGGGCGAACCGAGGGGCGAGCAGGCGGAATCGGCCTGGCAGAGCAGATGTCTCCTAGAAGATTCAAAGCAAAGGCTAAGTCAGAGCCACCTCGGGCCACTGGGATAGCGAGACGAAAAAAAATCGACATACGACGAGCCAAGTGACGAGCAACGCTCCGTTGGGAGATGTAGCAAGGGGTATCGAGTTCAACACGACAGCTGTAGCTACTCGTTTCTGCAAAGGAGGATACGTGGGACCAGAGTCCGTCAGGTCATCAACATACGAACCGTCAAGAGGCCAGGGAGAGAAGGCCAACAAACCTTCTGCTGCAACGTCGTATGTGGACTTTCGAGGCAGGTCCGCAGACTTCGCGCACCATATCGTCCTTGAGCGATATCCCAGAGTCGATCACAAATGGCGTCAAAGATGACTAGAGACAAGCGTCGGGCGAGTCAGTCAGAGCTGAAGCTTCTGTAAGGAGTGCATGGCCATAGGGTCTCGGGAAGCCAACTCACAATCGTTGACAGGAGGTCCGAATCGCATGCAGATTGAAACGACGTAGTTGCCAAACTGGTCGAGCAAGAGAGGAGGTGTGTACGGTCGAAGACTCTGAGCGATGACAGCAATCTCCTCGGGCGTGGTGGAGCAGTCGATGATCTTTTGAGCGGCCCAGGTACCTAGTGATTGATCGAGATGTAAGCATCCATGAAGGAAGGGGAGTAGCTTGAGCATACGAACCATTCTTATGGATTCCGATGATGGCAAGATGGGGGGAGATCCTCTCGAGGAGTCTGAGCTTGAGATCAGGAGAGCATCGCTCGTAGATTTTCTGAATGACAGTGTTGCCGACGTCTGCGTATGAGGGGACATCAAGACTTGAGTTAATCAGAGGATCTCAACGACAGAAATGACGTGAATCTAAGACTCACGGTCGCTAGCGAGATCGACGCAATCTTCCATGACGTCAGTAGCGACCTCGTCAAAGTCAGGGGTCGTCGTGAGCGGGTTATCGAGTCGTTTCTTGAGCTCTCGGAGTTTGGCAGCGTCAAATCGCCTGTGGATCGTGCGGTCGTTGATCAGAGGGATGCTGCTGTAATAGGATGCCGGTGGAGAAAAGTCTGAATGGACCAAAGAAAATCGTGAGATGGTAAGTCATTAGCAAGCTAGGCCAACGACGAGAGGTGATCAAAACTGACTCGTCAACGTCTGGACGTCGGCCTCGGTCGCTGCGTCGTTCCCACTAAGGATCCGCATGATCATCTGGGGAAGGTGTCGATCTCAGCGTTAGTATGGTTGTTGATGCGCTTCTGAATCGATGGACAGGTATCAATTCACCTGCTGTTCCGAGATCGAAGCCCCCCAAACGCCAGAAGCCCCCTTCTCTTTGGTGTGTTCACTCGCGCCAACGAGATCTAAGACAAGATTGCTTCGGTAATCTTCGATGGCGCCTCCCAGAACCTGCTGGTCGGCTGGCACGTCGGCTGCACCCTTGATCTGACGAAGCGCGTGGATCGAGGCTCCGACGGACATGTCACCAATCGCCCCTGCGCTGGGGACGGGAGGAGCAGCTTCAGTCGATCCTGGAGCAACCTTGGCAGGGACTCGGGCGCTATGAGGTGTGAAGATGGACAACGTGAGACAAAGCCATCAAGCTGACGACCAAGCAGACTCCTTGGACTCACAAGCCGATTCTGATGGCACCGACTTCAGGTCCGAGGATATCGCGACCGTTCAGGCTCTTTCTGGCGACGATGGCCGAATCAAGTCGCTCGAAGTTGACCTATCCGACACGACAATTGAGGCGTCCGTCAACCGGCCGCTGCTTAGTAGTTTACAGTCGCACAACAGACACTCACGAATCCACAGTTCTTGTGCGTCAGTACCCGGACGCTCTCGATTGGCCCGAAAGGCGAAAAGAGCGAGAGCATTTTTGCTGGCGTCGTCGTGCTGGGTATTGAGCCGACCCAGAGAGCTCTGGTCGGCGAGGTCTGACTCTCACCGCCTGGTCCAGCGTAAGAAGCGGTGCCTGTGTTCGATCCCGGAGAATTCGAGTCGCCAGGTCCGAGTGGGACGCTGTCAATTTTGCCAAAGCCAACGCGGACGGGTGCTCCGCCTCCGGTAGATGAAATGTAGCCTCCAAGTCGGTTCTTGACGTCTTCCATGGCTCGGATGGCATCATTCTTCTCCGCAAAGTTCACGAAGCCGCACTACAGAAGGACAAGGGACGAATCTCGATCAAAATCAGCAACAGATCGTCCGAGTCGAGAGCGAGGTTGATATGACTGACCTCCTTGTCAGGAAGGAGACGCAAGCTCTCGATAGCTCCATAAGCATGGAAGATGTGCATGAGCTCCTGCGTGGTGATTTCTGGATCGAGGTTCCCTAGCCAAAGACTCCGAGTTGGCACCTGAGGAGCTGCAGATGGTGCTCCCGTTCCTGATGCTGAGCCGTTCGATGGACCTCGAGATAGATACTGCGCGCCGATCTCCTCTGGCGTACGAGCGCGTGGCGTATTGGCAGTGGAGTGGACTGCGTTGAAGGGGAGACGAAGGTTACTGGACTGAGAGGGATGATGGTAGTGACCGAGGTCCATGTCGGAGTGATGACGCTCTTGGAACGTGCCTGTAGGTCGTTTGGGAGGAGGTCCAGTCGAAACGTGCAGTTGGGAAAGGGCACCTTGATCGGCGATTTGCTGAGGTAAAAGGGAATGATCGACGAGATTCCGGGGAGGAGGAACCGAAGATGAATCGTAATGGGTAGGAGGAAAAGCGGGAGGATGTCGAGTGGTCGGAGAATCGAGAAGGGTACCGACGCTCGTTGCTCGAGGTCGATTGGCTGGGGAGCCTGGAAGGAGATGGGTAGAGTTTTTGAGTGGATTGGGCAGCTGATTCTGACTGTAAGAATTTCCCGATGATCCGTTGGCGTAAACAAAGGCCTCGTAAGCGGCCTGAGTTTGAGCGTCGAGCGCGGATGCGTCCATCTCGGAGGAGCCATCTCCCTCGAGCGAGCCGGGGAGAAACGAAGGTGGAAGAGCTCCTCTTGATCGATAAGGATTCGAGATGGTGCTGGCTCGACTTCTCGAGATCTGGATCTGCTGCTGAGCCTGGGCCCGAAGCTCGGACAACGTCGCCGGAACGAAGGCAGAGCTTTTGGAGGCAGGCGAATCGGCCAGTCCAAGGTAATCGAGGACGCCAGCCGAGTGATCGTCCGCCCCAATCGATTCGTTTGAGTAGACGGGTGTGATCTCGTCGTAGACTCGTTGCTGGTTCGAGAGAGGAGAGGCCTGCCAAGCGAGGACGTTTGGTCCAAAGGCGTTTTCGATTCCTGCGCTGGGACTGGCGAGAGTGAGAGAACCTGAGCGGCCTCGACCGTGGTTGGTGGCGGTGGCGAGGACTTGTCGCATAGCGGGTGTTATAGTCGAGTTCTGAGGAGAAGGCATTGGAACGGGAGGATCGGGTGGCGAGCCTGATCCCGAACCAGGAACAGAAGAAGCGGTATAGCGCTGAGCAGCTGCGGCGAGGTTTGAAGGGAGAGTACTGTTTGGAAACCGGAGAGGAAAACAAAGGACAAAAAAAGGCGAGATGTCGGAGAGATTAGCACGGATCAGTGCTTCGGAAGACGGCAACACCCTTACCCTGCTCTCGCTCTCCTATATGAGCTGCTGTAAGTTCCACCCTGGCTGTCGGACTCTCCTCCCCCTCCCAGATCATCGACCGGCGAGTTTCTAAGCGCTGGTGGACGATACGGTTGGTTCTCGTTTTGTTGGAGCTCCCGAGTTCTGGAACGGAAGGAAACAAGATGGAGGGAGTGAGGGAGCGAGAGGGAAAAGAAATCAACGTCAGCTTTCCGAACTCATTGCCAGCGGAAGGATCGACGACGTCACCGGATCGACAAAAATCGACTCGGACCCTCGCCGACAAGATCTTCATCGGTCCTAGTCGATCACGTACCTCCTAGCAAAAAGCGCAGACGGGGCGGGCGGTGGAGGCGGCGTCTTGCCCGAACGTTTGGCGTCGGTAGGCGTCAACGACATGACGGCAGCGGCAGTCAATCAAGGCGCGAGCGACGGAGATCAGGTGGGGTGGTTGATTTGATATCGATGGGGTTGTCGAAAACTTTTGAGATGGAATTAGGCCAGGGGCCTGGTGGACGATCAGCAACAAAGTCGGGAGAGGGGGACGAGAACCTCGCTCCATGCCGTCTTCCTTGGAGTGGCATGGTTCCCCTGGGAAACGGAGAAAACTGACAGCTAGAATACGTATTGCGAGCCGTCCCCTGCTGGTGAGGGTGAGGATAAGAATGAGAACGAAGATAGCAGAGAAGGAAGAATAGGTTGGTTGATGATGAGCGAGTCTAATCCAAGATGGTGAAGAGGTCGGATTGGAAAGCGATTGAGGATGGACTTGCTTGACTGAGGTGGAAAGCTCTGTTTCGATGAGACGAGCGGAAGGGTGGGTGTTTATGCGATCAAGGCAGCGATGGTGCAGGAGAGGATGGACAGCAATCGAGGTGAGAGATGGCGATTTCGTCAAGAGAAAGGAGACCCTGATTGTTCGACTGCGTCCATCTTTCGAATCCATCTGTCCACGACTGAGCATTGCTTTCTCTTTTCATCAACAGACTTCAATTCCGATACATCATCATCAATCCAATCTTTCCATTCAGAGCTTCGACGTCTGGCTTCAAGCAGAGGCAGACGAGATGTAGAACCACTTGGAGACTGCCAAACGACGTCACCGCGAACTATTAGCACAGCATAGACGTCCATCTGCCGACTAACGTGTGGCGAGGATTTGTACATACTTGAGGGGTCGATGGGAGCGGCGGGGGCACCAGACTCGGCAGGAACGTTGGGGGTGGTGAAACCAGGAGAAGACTCGACGGTGCTGTTGGCACTGTGATAGATACGAAACCGCGACATCCCTAAGTCAGTATGTCGGTTCGCCAGAGAATGATGACGCCGTCTCAAAAGAGGTGAACCCACATCGAGAGATCGTAGTCCTTGGTCTTGGCGGGGGACTCTCCACCGATGAGCTTCCTCCAAGCCTCGTTGCACTCGTGGATGATCTCGATGGCGTACTTCTTGGACTTGGCCTCTCCGGAGAAGGCGAAGACGTTCTGTGTGGCATTCAAACAGGCCATCGAGTCAGAACTCGAGCGCGTGCGTGCGAGCGAGAGATGCAAAAGATGGAGACGAGACGGATTCGACTTGGACGCACCTCGGGCTTGCCATCGGGGATCTTGTAGATTCGGAACCACTCGTTGGTGGCTCGGACGAGACCAGGAAGGTGTCGCTCGACGTCCTCGATGTCGTTGAGCTTGGAGGCCAGGGGGTCGTTGACGTCAACGACAATGACCTTCCAGTCGGTCTCACCCTCGTCGAGAAGAGCCCTATGAATCGAACCAGACGTCAGCCTACGGTCGGCGAAGCAACGAAGCACGAGATACCCAAGTCAGACCCACATGATACCGAGAACCTTGACCTGCTTGACCTGTCCGACGTAACCGACCTGCTCTCCGATCTCGCAAACGTCAAGAGGGTCGTTGTCACCAGCAGCCTTGGTCTCAGGGTGAATCTGGGAAGGGTCCTCCCAAGTCTGCTCGTATGAAGTGTTGTAAGCGATCAGCAATCATGCAGTGTTGTGTGAAGCGTGCAGGCATTCAGCCTACCTGAGGGAAGGCACCTGATAGACGAGAAAGACGGGACCAGATGGTCAGCGCAAGTCTCGACGATGATGCGCTCAGGCGATGACCATCACTCACCGTAGTTCCAGATGTATCCGTGGTGAGGGAAGCAGTTTCGGACGAATCGAAGCTTGCCCTGAGGAGATGGAAAGCAAGGGATAGGGAGAAGGTCAATCGATTAGCTCTCAAACCCGAGCTGACTGTCTCAATCTGATGATGGCTCGCCTTCTTGATGTCCTGCTTGATGGGGTTGAAGGACTCCTCCTTGGAGATCTCCATCTTGGCCTGAAGAAGGGCGATAGCAAGGCGTAGACAAGGCAAGGAGCGAATGAGCTTGGACTTGGTGCTTTCCTTTCTCGTAGCGGATGAAACTACGCACGTTGGTCCATCGAGGAACCTCGACGATCATGTTGAGGATGGTCTTGGACTCATCAGCGAAGAGAGGGATGTCGCTGAAAGAGGCCAAGAAAAGGGGTGAGTTGCAGGTCGAGGAGCGGAAGGAAGATGGCGGAGATGGGTAGGGAAAAGAGGTCCTCACTGGAAAGGAGAGACGACCTTGCCCTCCTTCTCGATGTAGACTCGGTGCTCTGTAGGACGAGAGATGCAAGAAGGATAAGAATCGAGCGGACATGTATGGATGGGGTGGAAGGAGACGAACCGAGGGTGTTGGGGGCCTGGGGTGATGATGGGATGGCAAAGACGAGGGGTCAGTGGATGAGGTGATTGGAAGAATGTTGGAGGGAAGAGTGCATACTCCGATGAGCCTGGGAGTGTAAGCCATTGCTGGTGTTGATGAAAAGTGTCTGAGTGTTTGGGCTAGCCGCTGCGTAGCTTGAATGGTGGGCGGAGGGGGAGGGGGGGGTCTTTGAGGGAAAGACGAGATTAAAGACGAAACGATGGCGAGATATCCAATAATTCTTTTCCTCATTAGACACCTCACTTTATCCGCTGCCCTCACCAAATTTCCTCGAATCAAGCCCACACTAGATCACTTGATCATCTTTTTATCCTTAGTCCATGAACCATCCCCAACGAAAACGAGCAAACCGGATCTCTCAACAACAACAACAACAGCAACAACAATCTACATCCCCTCCAACCCTGCGTCAGTCAATCTCTCGATCCAACCCCAAGCGAGCAATCAAAGGGCCCCCATCGAAGACTCACCTGTACAAGTGAACAAGCAACAACCAGCCAGACAAGCGAGAAATCCCAATCCCCCTCGTTTCCCAACGGTCTCGGCCGGTTTACAAGGTTCGTGTACCATCCCTGGTTTGGCGATATAAGCTTGCTTGTAGGACTCGTTTGGACCGATTTGAGCAAGGTCAGACTCCCTGCGAGTCCCGTGCAGAAACCAAGAATGAGTCAGGGTCTATACTAGATCAGTGATGACATGACATACAACGCTGCGGGGAGGGGTCAAGATGCAGTCAGTCGTTGATTCGGCCACTCTTGTCGTCATTACTGCTAAGAGTGCTGAGCATTGAAGAATCCTCACGTCCTTGTCCCGGCCCCTGCGTAGGGATCGAACGACGTTGATCCGACTGAGCAGTAGTCGACAGAGTGGGCAACTCTCCGACATCTCTTTTGGTCAAACTCTTGCCGTATCCATCGTTCCTATCTATAGGTACTTCGAGAGACTGTCTATCGGGTTCTAGTGAGAAGAGGGCATCGTAATTTCGGGGCTGCGCAATTGGCGAGGATGGTGGTCGAGGTGGATAGCGAGCTGGGGTCGGTTTAGGTAAGATTGTATGGACGGTGTCGGGATTGGAGTGGTGATTGGTTGATGTGGTGGGATCCAAGTGTGCTGGTGAGAGTATGTTGGTGTAATGGGTCAATGATGGGGGTTGATGTATGAGATTTCGTGTTTCGAGCTGTTGTTGTCTTTGCTTCTGCTGTTTGGGAGTGGACGGCTGTGGGTGATGGGCCATGAGGATGGCGTGGTATGGGGTCTGGATATAGAGTACAGAGGGCGTCCTTGGCTTGTGAAGGAAAGAGGGGAGGGGGGGGGGATCGACACAAACCGTTTCGACCGCCAACAACCAACAGCTCAACCCCCGACTCCTCGCTCAAACTTCCCTTCTCCCTCCCTGACTTGGTCAAGCCTCAGTCAAACATGTCCAACATCATCAGAGCAACCCCAGTCCGCAATCTCATCAAGAACGTCACCATCCCTCGACCCGTTTTCCAACCTCGTTTCTCATCCTCCATTTCTTCAGCTTCCCAATCACCTCCAGCTACCTCTCTTCCTCCCACATCCCCCACCGATACCAACACTACTTCCACATCTACCCCCCACTCCTCCCATCTTCCTTCGAGAGAAACCACTGGTTCTCCATGGACTCTCCCACCAAGTCCATTCTTTCCGGAATCAACCGGTCCTCGAACCACTGGCAAGCTCGTCATCCCCACTCGACCCATGCAACCCAGAGGGGATGAAATCTCAGCTTCGGATGGTCGTTTGCTCGGTGCCACGACTGCTTACCAGGGTTCAAACATCCCCCAAGCTCTTGACCCGCTCTGCGAACTTTGGATCAACCTCACCATGAAGGGTGGGATGAAGATGAAAGCTACCCTTGAGCTACACAAGATCCTCCTCGTTCTGTAAGTTCGATGACACTCGGGCCTTTGAAAGCGAGCTGGAGTAGAGGATAGACGCTCATCGTGCTTTATTCGGCCTGTCATTCTTGATATCTTGTCCTCTTTCTCTATTCCCCTTTCCTCATTACAACATCAATCTCCATTCTGCACCTTCTTTGTTGACTTTCAAAAACAGTAATGCCAAAACCTCCTCACCAGCCCTTCCACTCTTCCGACAAGCTATCCTCCTCGCTTCCCCTCTGTGCAAGATCAAGAACATCAAACGTTCCGCCAAGACGATCCCCAATCCACTTCCACTGAACGAACGAGCTCGATCCCGTCAAGCCATTAAATGGATCGTCGCTTCAGCTGAGAAGAGAAACAATGGAAGACCTCACGACCGAATCGCTTCCGAGATTGTCGCCATTTTGGATGGAACAAGTCCGGTGCTGAGGACACTTGAGGAGAGACATAAACAGGCCATGTTGAACCGGTAAGCTCGCCTCCTCTTCTGCTGTCTTGCACTCTATCTTGATGGTTTGGAGAAGGAGGAGGAACTAGATGCTCATCGATTCTCATCCTCATCCCCCCCCCCCCCCCTCCTTGTAGAGCAAACGTTCCCCGTCCTCCTGCTGTATAGATGTTCTCTTTCCCCCCTCCCTTGGATTTTCTGATTTTCTGACGAGACCGACTCGTTTCGGATAGCTGACACTTCATGAGGCCAAGATGTATTGGGTGCTTTCCAATCTAAATCATGTTATACAAAGCAGCAGTTCGATTGTTCCTCTGTCCTCCCCCGCCCCCACTCTCTCAACTATCTCGTGAACTAAAGAGGAGAGGGGAAAGGGAGTGAGACAAGACACATAGAGGGAGGATGAGAACGTCAGCTTCGATCCAGGATCAGGGCAGGAGAAGAGGAAGGAAGAGGAAGGAAAAAAAAGAAGAGAAAAAAAAAGAGAAACTCCCACCTGGAAGTCATCGATTCTAAGCAGCAGGCAGACAGTCTCGGTAGCGAGCTCGATCGCTGAAGTTGAAACGAGCAGAGGCTGGAGAACGTTCTCCTCGAGGATATTTGAGATGGTTCCCTTGGGTACGAGAAGAAGAAGAAGAAGAAGAAGAAACAAGTTAGCCCCTCACGTCTACAAGCAAACTAACTGAGAGCAAGAGAAACTGGCGTCTTGGCTCTTCTTCTTTTTTTTTCCCCTTCTAACTCACCTTCCTAACGTTGATACCAGCCGTGATCTCTCCGTTCGCGTGTCTGTTCCTAAGCTCAGTGACGATAGCGATTGGGTTCAACCCAGCGTTCTCTGCGAGCGTAGTTGGGATGACTTCGAGTGCTTCGGCGAATGCTTGGAAACAGTAGGCTTCCATTCCCTTAAGGGTCTGACCGTATTGAGTGAGGAGACGGGAGATGTGGATTTCAGGAGCACCTCCTCCAACGATAAGGGCTCTGATGATGGTGGAGGTTGTCGAGGAAGAAATCGCGGGTCGGGTTTTTTTTTTCAGCTTGAGAATCCCAGAGCGGGTGAAAGGAAACCCAAAACACAATGAAAGCCAGAAAGGACGCACCGCTTCTTGACCAAACATCGAACGACGCAGAGGGCATCATGGATACTTCTCTCGCTCTCCTCCAAGACCAACGAATTGGCACCCGTGCAAAGGACGCTGACCGTTCTACCGGCGTTCTTGACACCGGTGATCTTGACAACCCTAGCACCACTCTTCTCGACCTCATCGACGAGGTCGGCACTTCCCAACTTGTCCTCTGTAAATGCCTCGATGTCGGCGATGGGCTTACAACCAGTCGATTTGGCAATGAACTCAATCTCATCTCGCTCGATGTCTTTGACAACAAGGATCTTGAGCTTGGCGAGGAAGTGAAGAGAGAGTTCGTTGACGGCGTCTCGAAGGATGGATTTTTGAATGAGGAGAACATTGCACCCAGACTTCTTGATCTTCTTGCATATGTTCAGGAGATAGGCTCGCTCCTCCTTGAGGATCTTGTCCATCTGCCGGTAGTCATTGACCACGATCTGGTTGTCCATCTGGAAGCAGACAAGCATTGGGACGGACCGTAGCAAAGGGGGTAGGGTTGGGATTCAGCAAGAGCTCACGCTTAGAGTCCTCTTCATCGGACCGAATCCACACGAGGAGACTTCAACCTACATCGGGTTTGGGCGAACTCAGTTGGAACTGAACCAATCCAATCTTGGCCTTCTCCATTCTCGTTGGTCCGCCCGCGCCAGCAGAAACTGATTGAGTCAATGCCAGTCCGTCGACGAGCTCAGTGTCGTCGATGGTGCCTCCAACCTTTTTGACGAGTCGAATGTCTCGGAGATCGACGTTGGTCGAGGTAGGCGTCACAAGACGAAGAACAGAATCCACGGCGATGGGAGCAAGGATGGAAGAGTATTGAGAGACGATCTGGAATGGGTGGCCGCGGATACATGCCAAAGAAGGTGATGAGGATCGGCATCTGAGAAGGGTCTTCGTGAAAGGACGGAGATAGACATACCTTGGAGTTGAGAGAGGTGGAAGCAGCTCGAAGGAGGGTCTCCCTGTCGTTGAGGTCGACGGGGGTGGCCATTTCAGTGAGGAACTCAACCGACTTGGAAGCAGCCCGCTGGAACGATTCGGCGATCAGAGTCGGGTGAATGCCTGTAACGCGTAGAAGGCAAGATCAGTGATGAGTTTGTTGATTTCAAACGAGTTGCCAAACAAGAGATTCGAGAGGGAAAGAGCTCGAGATCTATCTCGTCCCTTTGAGCCAATATCCTCCTCACCGACTCCTCAGGTTCGGAGCTTGAGCACGAAGATTGCGACTAACCCTTGCTCAGCATTTTTTCAGCAGCACCAAGCAGACTTCCAGCAAGAACGACGACCGAGGTAGTTCCATCTCCAGCCTCAACGTCCTGAGCAGCCGAAAGCTCGACCAACTATTTGGGTGGTGATAGAATTGTCGCATCAGCTACATCTCGCCTTGCCGCACCGTCATAGCGTATAGAGAATAGCTTGAGCAGGAAGGCTGAGAAAGAGGGCGAGAGATTGTTTGTGAGCGTGATCGGACCCCGACATACCATTCGAGCAGCAGGATGGAGAACGGCCATGTGCTTGAGGATGGTGGCTCCATCGTTGGTGATAACGACCTCCCCTTGGGCAGTTTGAATCTACAGATAGGAGCGATGTGAATTGAAAGGAAGGAATCGAGTGAGCAGAGACTCATCGGTGCGTTTGGGCGACGTCAAAGGGTTAGAGAGAAGGAGTGTTGGGCACCATCTTATCCATTCCTTTAGGTCCAAGGGAAGTCCGAACGGCGTCAGAGACCGACTTGGCAGCGGTCATGTTGGAAAGTCGAACCTCCATTGGCTTTCCCTGATTGATTATGGATCAAGAGGGAAAGAAGGAAACAAAGGAGCATCTGTCAGACTTGGCGTGATGGATTATGGGTGTGTTTGTGGTCACCTTGTCATTGAATTGACCATTTCCGATGGTTGCCGGCGCGATAGAAGCCATGATTCTTGTGGAGGAGGGAGGGAGGGAGGGACGAGAAGACGAGGATCGAGGTGGTTGTGTGAGTTGTTAGCTGTCCCAGAATTCCAAACTGAGTTCAACGACTTAGCATCCACCACGAGCTACACCACACGATCAGCCTGTCAACATGGAGGTGAGCTCAGTTCATTCCTTAACCAGACATAAGCCATCCTCGCTCATCAACAACGAGTCAATCCAAAAGATCCTCAAACCAAGATCCGGCTTCGTCTCAATGCACGAGGCCCTCGACCACCTCAAATCACTCAAGCCACAACTCGATCAAATCGCAGCATCTCATATCCAAAAAGCCCTTCGCCTCCAAGCCCAAACAGAGACCAGGAAATCAATCCAACCTAACGAGGACGAGCTTCGCTATATCCACCTCAAACATGCTACCGGTTTGCAACACGTCGTTCACGAGGTCAGTTCGACCTACTCATCCCTCGACACTCAACAGAGCAATGCTAGAAACTGACAGTCAAGATGAAACAACAACAAAACAATCATCCTTCTAGGCCATCGCTCATTTCGAGAAACCTGAATTGTCGATAACGAGACAAACGTTTGACGCTAATCAGACCCTTTCCAAAAACCTCCAAGCGTTCGACAAATTCACCAAGATTGAGATCCTTCAGATCATCGATCTCTCCCCAAAAACGGATGTTGAGCTTTACGTCGTGAGTGCGCCGTTCAATTCCTTCCCCTCCTGCATCTCAGCTCTGTGCGAATCTTTGCTCTTTCGTTCGCTGGGCTGACGGATGGGGGTTTTCTTTTTTTGATGTCCCCCAGATCGTCGAGGAGCTTTACTCTCGTCTCTCGGCAGATCAAATCGCACAGGTACTTCAACTCGTGAGGGCATCTTTGTCGGATACCCCCGTGACAACCTCGACGATCTCCTCGAACGTCAGGGTAGCTCCCAACGGGTTGGGTACGATGGAAGGCGGGGACAATGATGATGATCAGTATTACGATGAAGCGATGGGGGACGTTGATTACGCTATGGATGACCACGGAGCAGAAGGTACGGGCGAGGATCTAGACGAGGCTGACTGAGCAGTCGAACGTGCCGACGAGATGATGGGAAGGGTCGGGGATCATGACGAGAGGATACTTGACGACTTGACGATTTTGAATGACTATTTCAGCCAGCCTTTGGAGTGTATATATATCGAGGTGATTTGCGAAGTCAGCGTTCGTACAAAAGTGTGTGGTCGCGCACACAACGATGCCAGTATGAGTTTGGCGCTCTTAAAGGGAGCGAACGACTCAGAATTGCAATTGGATGGGTATATGAGCAGGAAGGAGATGTAGGCAACTTGAAACAAAAGGACAAGGAGCAGCCGTACAGTTGAGGCGGACGAAGAGTACAATGACAAGTGATCAGATTACAAAACATGCCGAACAGGCCAGCGATGGGCTGTGGAAAGATGGGTCAAGCGGGGGATTACAGACAAAGCAAGAAGAAGAAGAAAACGATGAGGACGATTGAGGGGAGGCCGCCAGTACGATGGATGTAGAGAGTCGACTGGCAGGACAAAACCACGATGGACGAGGAGAGATGTTCAAGCAGGGGGAAGGACGAAACTAATCAGGGGCAGGTTCCTTCTGCGTTCTCCTTGACTCGTTCGAGATAGTCGAGGAAACTCGAATGTCCAGGGGGCTGTTCTGCTTCATCCTTCTCTGTACATCGCTCCAGCTTGTCAGGGCTGTCAGCGCTGACCCTCCAATCACGTCTATCGCTTCCTCCCAGATCAGCGAGCCCATCGACCCGAGAGGGTAAGCGAAGAGAAGCATCGTCGATCCGATAAATGTTGTTGACGATTAGTCTGTTGATGAACGGAGCCGTGTTGAAGAGATTGTTGAAGTGCTCGTTGCCGAGACGAGGAGAGGAGACGAGGTTGACGATGATTTTTTCTGGGAGGAGGTGACGGGGGAGATTCTGGATGAGGTTGATTGCATGGAGAAGGGAAAGAGATCCACCTGAGGATCAAGGAAATGTCGAGCATGAGCATGAGAGGATCGTCGAGTTCTTGCCAAAACGAAAAGCGGATGGACGAACCAAGACCAGAGCCTGTCAGTTCCAAAGTCTCGAAAAAACCGGCCTGCAGATTTTTGCCAACAGAGGCCAGCATAGAAGGGCCCTCCAGCTCGAGTCTGTCTCTCAGCCAGGACATCACCATGGCGTTCTTCTGAGACAGGTAAGGGAAGAAGAGAAACCATCAGCACCTCTGCATGAAGGAACTGAGAAGGGTAAGTTTGGCCTACAGGTACAGATCGCATTAAACGAGAATCAAGAGGTACCAGTCGGGTTCCCGAGAAGGCACTCAGAGCCTCGAGTCCATCTTCTGGACTCAAGGGTGCAGGTCGCACATAACGGAGAACGAACGGCTCGTCTACTGGCTTGAAGATGTACGGCAGCTTTTGACACATCGCGTCGGAACTGGTGGGATGGGGTAGGGTCAGTGACACCTGACGGGTGCAAGAACAAGAAACTCGAGGTCACGTACATCTCCTTCTCGATCCGAGCAAAGTTTGGTGGGAGGATATCGACTGCACGCTCGGAGCTGGAGATGTCGAAGGGTTGTTGGACTGAGCTGTACTCTGGTGGGAATGGTACAGCATTGGATAGAGGCGAGGAGAAGAGCAGGGAGAGGGAGAGAATGAGGGATGGCTCGAGTCGGACCATGGTTCTGAGTCAGGCTGAAGGACGATATGCTCAGGAGCAGGTGGAGGTTGGGAACGAATTAGAGTCATTCAGGTTAGGATATGACGGAAGTAACATGGGACTCGGGAAGACGAAATGGGGGAGGGTCAGGGGATTGAAACACGGAGCCATTCTCGACGGCCCGGGGGGTTTTTTTCCCCTCTCCTTCTTCCCTTTCCTCCACCCTGGGGCTACATCGCTGTCCCGTATCCATCTCATCTCGTACGAGTTCTCTTGACTCAAATCGGCAACTCACATGAGCGACCAGACTTTCTGCTCGAAACTCCCGCAGCATCAGGTTGGTTACGTAAAATTGAGGGTTAGTTAGAATTCCTCTCTCCTTCGGACGGTCTGGCCCTCAACGACTCCTCCCCTCCTCCAGCATGGAGTCTTTTCCTCTCATCCGTAAGCTCCCACAGCTAAGACAACCCATCTCACTCCCCGCTGACCATCTCGCTTTACCGCTTTCAGTTCACACATGGTCCGGCTCATCGTGGTCCCTTCCCTCGTTCGACCCGGCCTCGATCAACGTCGCGTGCTACCTTCAACTCTCTTTCCCAGCTCGCTGGATCCTAGACGAGTCGAACAATCCTGATGCTTCTCCCAATGGTGCGGATATATTCGCTACAAATCCGGCTTATGCGTGGCACTTGTTGATCCGAATTCTTGACTTACCTTGCTTACTCTCCCTCGGATTCGTCTGGTCTTTTCTCCTCATCATACGTAAACCTCATCATCATCTCCGCCATCTCGTCACTTCCATACAGGCCAGCTTCCTTACCTCACTCATGGGCCCCACACGCTCTCAGCTCCAAACATTCTGCCATACCTGCAATCGATTTCCCCTGCAACCGCGTCGATCGTCTCTGCGGAATCGACCTCATCAGAACCTTCGGCTTCTCCCGTCAGCCAAACGTCAACACACTCTAGGGCCAGCAAGGCAAGGGAGCAGGACTTGGACGAGAATCTGAGCGAATTGGATAGAGCAAAAGGTGTGGCTTGGAAGGCAATCATCGAGGGAGAACTGGCGGACTTGACTGTAGGTGATGCAAACCTCTAGCCACAACTTAACCTTGACGGTTACTGCGAGGATCTGGAGACTAACTTTCCTCGCCATCATATAGTCCTACACCTTGTATTCGCCTCACGCCAATTACAATCTCATTCATCAACTCCTTGCTACTTCCCTTCCATTCCCTCAATCGCACTACCTTCCCGATCGGCTACGATCCCTTCATGAGACCCGCCTGGAGCATGTCTCTCTTTGGGGTCTTGGCGCCTCGACGAGCTCCACGCGTTCGTCCCCTGGTGGTGCATCAGGAGGAGGAAAGAAGCTCTTTGCCGAGGACGGATTGGGTGTCAATGGTAGCGTGGAAAAGATTGACGCGAGGGAGGAAAGATCGGTCAAGGAGCACAAGAAGTTTGTCGAAGGAAAGTTTGGAGAATCCGAGTTACTTCGTCGAGCCGATATGACCCTTTCTCTTCTAGCCAACCTTCTCTCCCAGCCGCCAAACCCATCCGGTCCATCTTCCAGTTCAAGCTCCTTCTTCCACAATTCTTCCAACCCAACTTCGCTTGATCTCCTCCTCTTCTCCCATCTGTCGCTCATCCTCCTTCCACCCTTCCCTTCGGACCTACTCCCAAACCACATTCGGACGACTTACCCCGTACTTCAGGACCACACTCTCCGTATTCTCTCGCTCTGTTTCCCACCGGATTCGATAGGGATCTGGCCCAAGCGGATCGCCAACGAGTCTAGCTGGAGGGGAATTGGTTCCCTCGGCAAGACGCTTGCAGGAGTGCCAGGCCTCGTCAGGAGTTGGACTGGCGGTGGAGGTGAACCAGTCGAAGAGGGGCAAGGCAAGAGGAAGCCAAAGGGATCCGAGGAGACGCCAAAAGAGAGATCGATGCGCAAGCAGAGATGGTGGTGGGTAGCGGGGATGGGTCTCTCGTTCATTGGTTACATATGTCAGTGAACCCGGCCCAAACATCTTCGCTTCTGTAGCAGTCCGCGTGTCAGTCGCTGATTTCGAATCGGGTTTCACTTTGTCTCCTCAGTCGCCTCTGGGTTGATCCAATTTGAATTTGGGGACGATGAGGACGAGGAAGATGAATGATCTCTTTCAAGTCGACGACCAGATTGTGACCACGAGCTATCTTGGTACAGTTGTACGATGCGAAGCGAATGAATACAACTCTATGCAGTCTAGTGCAGGACGGGAGGGAAGGCAAGGGAAAGGGAACAACCAAACAAATCTACGTGAACGGTGGTCGAAGCTGATGGATGGACCTTTATGACGCAGGCGCCGCCGGGAAATGAACTTCGGTGATGATCGATCTGACTGCGTCAGTGACGGAAGGTATGGCACCGTTGGCCTGATGACGGAAACGTATATATCAGAAAAGGGATCCGGGTGCTCGTCAGATTTTCGTCCTGGTAAGTTAGGTGATGACGTCGTCGGTCCAAAGTACAGGGAACACACCTTGAGTTGATCTGCAACGTCTCCCAATCCGCTTTGAGTCGAATTGGAGACTTCCTCTCGTAAGCTCAAAAGACCCTCTTCTCCTATGACGGACGCGACGTTGACGGAATGAAAGGCGGATGCGAAGGAATCTGGACAAGGGGACGCCGGGTGCCGAGATCAGTGGAGTGGGAAAGGGAGTTAAGGAGGGAGAACTTGTCGGAAGCTCACCGAGTCCAGCCATCCTGGCCTCTGTCCTGACACCTTGGCCGACGACAGAACTAGCAGCCTCAAGGCCTGCTCTGATTCCCATGGAGGATGTCATCGTGCTCGCTCGAACGGAGACGTCAGTGCCGATAGCGTGTTCGAGCACGACGGGGGCTTCCTCTTTGACCACCTGAGCGGCGGCTTCCATGATTCTGATGACGGCCAGCTTGTCTGATTGAGGGGGGTTTGTCGTAGTCGGGGTGTTGGTTGAGGTGGTGAAGGGGTGTAGGATGGATACACGGACGGACGATCGTTCCGGGGATACGTCTTGTTGACCACTCTCCCTTCTTGCCCTGCATCGCTTTCCGTTCTAGATTCCCAGAACCATGTCCATACGTCTCGTCTTACTCGATGCATTTGATACGCTCGTCCGTGAAATATCTGCTCCCGTCAACCACGTTGTTCACACCGAGCTCACGCTACAACTCGACCTCAACGTCCGGTCCTATCTATCCGATTTCGATTCTCCTCGAGGCAGATAACGCCCAGATCACCGATTCACATTCAGTATGCACAAGAAGCGATCTCTGCTGGTCTCGTCGGTATCACACCTGATTCGATCAAGACCGCATTCAAAGCGTGTTCGTCGATGATTTCCCTTGTTCTTTTAATTCTCATTTCGATTCAATAATAATGACGATCATCTGATGAATCTTTCTTCATCAAGCTTTTCCTCGATTAGACAAACAGTATCCTCTCTACGGTCTTCATTCAGGCTTATCGGCCAACGATTGGTGGACTATGCTGATCAAAGAGACGATGCTTGGGGCTGGAGCAGAACCCTCTCGTACGTCCGTCCCTCTGCCTTTCCTCTTCCCCCCCGTGATTTTCGGTCGAAGAGATGACTTCGTTCATTTGAACGGTTCATCCAGAGCTTGAAAAGACTATGCCAAATTTGGCGCCCCGTTTACTGGAACGATTCTCGTCGGCAAAAGGGTATCGGTCGTTTGATGATGCCAGACCCGCACGTACGTGCACTCGCCCTCTTCCCTCTCCTCTTCGTTTTTCTTTTTCTCCTTCTTCTTTTTTTTTCTTTCTTTCTTGGGGATTCCTGTTCTGCAGGCAACCCATATCGACGTCGTCTCACCGAAAGAAAAGGCTCGATAGACGCGCTTTCTCTCCCCCTTTGCATCCGAGGCTCACGCGCATTCCCTAACGTTATAATCGATGATGTTCTCAGTGGAAGCATTCAAGGATCTGGGTGTAACGACCGCCGTCTTGTCTAACGCAGATTCGCGTATCCGTTCGTAGCTCTTTCCCTCCTTTTTTTTATATATATATATCTTTGTCTTGTTCTGTTTCTCAACCTCAACATTCTCTATCAAACCTCGAGAAACGAACAAATCTATCATATTAACCTTCCCTCCTCCCCTTTTCTCTCCCACCGGACGTTGTGAGATAGTCCGAGTTATTGGATCTTTAGATCTTTCTTCCCTCCTGACTGGTCCCCCAACGCTCAACCACTCGTGCGGTTATACCAAGCCAGATTTACGCGTGAGTTTTATGTGACCAGTCGGCTCTTTACGAATCCGTATCCTGCTTCTTGTCAACTCTAAGTCGACCTGCACAACCATTGTCGATACTTTGCATTTTCTTTTGCCCCTCTTCTTTTTTCCTGTCTTCCTTTCTGAACTGGTCTTAATTCTTCTCCAGATCTACCAACATGCACTTCGTCAAGCTCAAGTTGAAGCTTCCCATGCAATCATGATCGGAGATGAGTTGGAAGCAGATTACCATGGTTCCCATCGAGCTGGACTCCATGGTCTCCTGATTCGACGAGAAGGGGAGTGGAGCGAAGGTGCAAAGAGAACGGCATCAGAGGATCTTCAAGGCATCAAGGTTGTGAGAAGCTTATTGGAAGCTGTCGAATTCGTCAAGGATCACAATAGAGGAGTGCAAGGATAGATTGTGTTTAGGTTGACATGATGTGGTGGTGTGGGGGGATCCATGCATAGATTGATGTTGGTTAACTTGGGGAGATCATCTCAGACCTTGATCGATAAAGCACCGGATCGATCAACGCAGGGCTGGTTTTCTCTCTCTCTCTCTCTCTTTCTTGGAAATCTCGTACGGAATTTGAGGTTACTGACCCGAGATCTGATTTTTGCGCGGAACTCCTGTCGATCGAAGCTAGGGCCTCGCTGGCCTTCCGCAGATTGTGACGACCCGATACATCAGCCGTATAGACTAATCCTGCTAGAATTGTATAGATCTTCGGTCGGAGAGCTTGACCTGGAGAAGAATCGGACTTCGCGTTTCCTTGCTTCGATCGAGTGGGTTGTAACGTCGACGCCAACCAGCACAGTCCTTGATTCCCTCCGAATAAGCAAACCGACAACACAAGCATGGCTCCCAGATCGATCCCATCAGATAACGATGCATTCGACCTCAGCCTCGTCCAATCATCCATGGAATACATGAACCCTCCTGGCGCTTCCCCGTCGTCATCATCTCCTTCCAACCAATCCGCACCAGCCACCTCGACGCCTTCCCTTATCTCGGACGAATCGAGCGAATCGAGCGACGGTTTAGCAAACATCGACCTATCCACCTTAACTCCAGCGGATCGAGCCCTCCTCCAACCCCTGCTCGACCTTCTCTCCAGCACGGACGAAGCCGAGCCAGAGACAGATGCAGAGACGGCAGAGGTCGACAGGAGGCTGAACGAAGCTAGTGCGGTCGCAGATGGCTTGGAATCTATGCTCGATGGTCTTCTCAACCGACTCGGCAGCATGATTGCGGACGTTGCGCCAGAGGAGTTACTGGATGAGGCGGAGGAGGCAGAGGAGGAGCAGAAGGAGTTGGCTCAGGGACAAGAACCTTCAGAGGAAAAGTCGTCTGCACCACCGAAAACGAGTGGGGTAGAGAAAAAAGAACCGCCGTCAATAGCAGCTGGAAAGGAGGACCACCAGGGAGAGTCATGAGAGCGGGGGACACGATGAGATGAATGGCTGGGAGATGTCACCGTGAGGTACTTGATACTTTTCGACTCTGGTATGTCCTAGCCGTCCGTCCGATTTGTATTCAGATATGTACTGAAGTCTCTGTCCGGGATGTGGTGATATCAACAATAGGTCAAGACAAGGGAATCGACTTGAACAGGGTCGTCTGGGTGTAGCGTTGGGTGATGGCTCAATCGATCGACACGAGTTGGGGTATTTAGTCGCAATGCTGGTCTATGATCTATGATCGAAAAGCATCACGCTGAAACAAAGAATACTTGATGAGAAGAGCAAGTCGATGACGAGGGGAATGACTCCGATTCTTGAACATCGACCTCTTCATCCTTCGTCGCTCTAGCCACTCCACTTCGACAGCATACACCGCCAACCTTCTACCTGTGCACGCTCTACCAGCCCAAATCGCAAATAACGCCACCTTACTTCCTCTAAGCTTTGGGAATGATCGAGCGCATACCGGCGGCTTCAAACAAACGATAACACGATAATCTCCAGCTACCAATCGAATCCCTCCTGCATCACTATCAACACACCCTGCATTAGCATATACATCGTCCCATCATGTTTGGCGAGCATCCATCCGAGTCACCAAAAGCGCCTTCTCCTTGGTCTACATCGTCATCCCAGACACCTCGACCAACGGCCAACCCATCGGCCCTCTCACTCTCCCGGACAGATGCTATCCTAGCCAATCTCTCCACCTCCCAATCATCCTCTCCCTCCATACACCGTACTTCCTCCGACTCTCCATCCGATTCCGCAGAGGATAGTTTCGGTTTCCTCGATGAGCTCAACCACCTCGGCACGAGCTCCGGTCTGAGCTCTGGACCAGACGCGGCGAGTAGCTTGGAGGAGAGGTACGGAGGAAAAGAGCTGTTCTCAGGTGGTGGGCTCCGGAGGATCTCGGCAGAGGTCGACGAAAAGGGCAACATCGAGTACAAGGTAAGGGAAAGCATCGTTCGAGCGTGAATTAATCGAGATGTCAAGGCAAGAGCACTGAAGTTCGATTGTCTGATATCACTTTGCTGGTCTTCAGTTACAACTCTCAGCTCCAACTCAGAATCGATTCAATCGCTTGGTTACCCAGCTCAAGTGGAGGCTTCTTGAGGGAGGAGGCGAAGGTAAGCAAAACGTACCGACCCTGTTTCTCTGACGGTTTGATACACATCAAGCTGATGATACATCGCACGACTTTAGCCGTATACGAGATAGGTGTACTAGGTAAGTCCAGCCTAGATCAGATCAACCTCACGCCCCGGTCTGTCGGCTGACTCAGGTCTGTACTCTCAGACGATGGCACTTTGGTCGGACTCAGCAGATCCGAACTGCTCTCCTCACTCCGAACCCTCGAGAGAATGGCTGACGAACTCGGCGCTACCGTTATCGTTCTAAAGGAGATCCGTCTCGAGCCCGTTGGAGAAGACACCGGCAAACGGGGCAAATGGGAGCGGTGGAAAGCTCGAGTGCAGGATCTCAAGGATAAGGAGAAGGGCCAGCAACATCAGCAGCAGAAGAACGATCGAAACCATCACTCACGTCGACATTATCCGGGAGATTTTGAGGCGAGAAAAGCTTCTCGAGCCGCCATCCTCAACAAACGATCCGGACGTAGCTCGAATTCAAACGGCCAAAGGGACGCCACTGACGCTTGTCCTGTTGGAGAACTTCCCTCTTCGTCACCACCTACGAGCTCACCAAAATCGCTTCCAGTAGCTTCGACCTCGGCCTCGACATTCGATCACGCTCCAGTCTCGCGCGTGAAGCCAAACGACCTCTGCGCCTCTCACATAACCTCCTTTTCAAACTCTCCTTCTTTCGTTGCCCATCCTCCGGCGACCGAGTCGCTCTCCCTCAGTCTTCCTCGTTTTGCCGATCGCTCACTTCGCAAGAAGAAACCTGCCGACCTCCTCGATTCACGCGTAGAGCGCCATCATCGTCACCCCCCAACCTCGAAGAAATGGCGGCACCACCGACCACCAGAAGTGTCTCTAGGGAAAGGAGACGATGAGGGTGACGACGAGGAAGAGGACTTGGGCATTTTCTCTGTCTTTGACCTCGACCTCAACGCAACGCCGTCTCCACCTTCAACAACTTCTTCGAATCCCCTCCATCCTACTGACGGTCACTCGTTCAAATCGTCTCCTTCCTCCATGGCAAACACCCATTCCTCCTATCACCCCAGAACCAGCAACAAGCCTGTCTCTGCCAAGAAACTGAGGGAGGATGAACGAGCTGAGAAGAAGCGACTCAAGAAAAAGGCTCAGATGGAGCGCGATGTGTATTCCGTGGGAAGCAGTCTTGGTGGAGGAGGATTCGGAGAAGGTGGAGATAATGACGGAGACGACGACGCTTTCGGGGGAGGATGGAACGGTCCCAGTCTAGACGTCTGGAGTGAGATCGTAGGGCTCCCGCCACCACCGATATCGTCTCCTCCAGGTACACCTGTGCCACCGATGACGGCGCAGCTTCGGGAGCCGATACAACCCATCGACGTCCCTTCCGGTGACACTTTTTTGGTGACTCAACCACCTTCCTCACGATCTCGCTCACCAACACCTTCGCCATCGCCCTTACTCTCGCCGACGTATCGACCGCCGCCCCCACTCCTCAGTACGACGCCTCAAGCGGCGTTTCCTCCGAAACAACTCCCTCTCGAACCAATCTCTAACGACGATGGTACGTTTGGAAGAGATGGTGCTGGAAAGGACGATGGAACGGAGAGAATTTGCGTAGAGGCATTGGTGGTAAGGAAAGAGATGGAGGGTCACTTGGACTTTACAGACGTTGGACGATGGATGAGTGGGGAAGGTTTGATTCAAGGAGATTAAGGGGTTGACGCAGTCTGGAGCATGGTGTATCGTTCTCCGTGCATGTACACGCATGTTGTATATACGTGTGTATTTTGTGTGTGTGATGTCAATAGGCTGAAAGAGCAAGACAGGGTTCGGTTCGGTTTGCAGGTTGGAATGTCGCTTGGCGGGATTGAGTTGAGATTGGTTTTGGGTTTTATGGGTAGTTGTCATTCGTAGCTGTTATTGGTAGCTCTGGACTTGTATGTCATGTTGTGAAAGCGTAGCCAAAGGGAGGGACGAGCGGTGATGCCTGATTTGGCACGCTCCTTTCGAACGTCGACCTCCTCTTCCTTTCCCCCAAGTCTCCCAGCTATGCAGCCCACTCCTCGACTCAACTTCCGACCCTCTGCCGCTCTCTCGAGCGGTATGCCTTCCGGTACGTTCCAATCCAGACACCGAGACCACGATAAATCCAGCTAAGACCGACGACATCAACCTCGAATCGAATCGCTTACAATCCCGATCACTTCCCATTCGCTCTTCGGTCCTTCCTCCCTCCCTTTCCTATCTCCCTCCTTCCTCCTCTTCACAGGCAAGAAATACGTGGGTCATACTTGCGATCAAGTCACCTCTATTCGTACGCTACCCAAACTGATGACCTTGATCCTCTCTCAAACAGCTCGGATGGTGGGGTGCCTTCGGTGGTGAAAAGCAGAAAGGTATCATCCAGTACAGTGAGTTGTCTCTCCCTCTCTTTCGCTCTTCCTCCTTGTAGCTGCTGGGCTATCTGCCGCTGCAGTGTCAGATCGAGAACCGTCCCAATCCCCAACTGGTCACTTGCGGCGAGGCGAGTGAGCGTTGCTAAAGGTCCTTGCTTGCCCTCTCTCCCCTCTCTCTCTCTCACAGCCATCTCGCAGAACGAGGGTGCCGCCATGAGGGGTGCTCTTCAGGGTTACATCGTTCACGGTACCCGAAGGCTTGCGGTCCAGGCTCCTTACTGGCTGCCTCCTATCGCCATCGGTAAGTTCTTCGATTCACTTTGAATCCCCCGAAAAGAGCAACGAGACGCGAGGATGGGTGGGGATCGTCCTCCGCCGGACGCCCTTGACACGAGCTGATTCGCATCTTCTTGACCCTTCTTAAAACCCTGATCATGTTTGACGTTCACGTATCGAATTGCTTCTTACCTGGATAGGCTACGTCACCTTCACCTGGTGCAACAACTACTACGACGTGAGTCTGACCGGCTTTACGCTTGTCCATCCTTGTCTTCTTGCTATCTCTCTCGACCAAACGCCCTCGAAGCCTGCACTCACACTTGGTCAACATCTGCCTTGTCTGCTTCATTTGTGTCGTCTTCCCTCGAAACCCTCCTTCCGTCCTACCTTCAAAACAGTACCTCAACTCCAAGGAGGGACACCACCTGACTGCTCTCGCTGAGGCTGAGGCCGAGAAGGCTGGTCACTAGATGTTGACAAGGGTGAAAAAAAGCACACGATGCTAGAGAAGTAGGAGAGGGGAGGTGGAAGGGAAGGTTGTTTCTTTTGAGGCTCTTATAAATGCGCGATACCTGGCATTCTTTGGCATGGATTCTAACACCTGACGTTCTCAATGGGGCTTGGAGGAAGACTTATGTTCCGGAGTTGGTGTAGCGGGACGTTAGTTTCGGGCAGGCGATGGCGTTGATGATGGCCGCAGGGAAGGAATGGATTCGGTCTTGGGTACATGAGAGTCTTAGGCGATAGGTGTACTGACATGCTGATCGGTTCTTTTAGCAAACGCTCAGTATCGTTTGCTTATCTATCTCACTATCTTCAGCGTCCCTCAGATTGCCGCTCCGACCTGACACGTCTCCCGCACGACGGCTTTCATGCCCTTCTTAAAGGGCAGTCTTTCTCCTCCCCTGCGGCACTTTCACGCTCATCTCAAGCTTCTGTCGCGCGGTCGCCTGGATGTTTTATCCATTCATAAGCATCCGTCGCCCTTCCTCATCGTTTACCCGCCTCTGATCATGATCTATGTCAGGTGGCCCGTCTCGAACTTGTTTCGTGATCTCTTCAACTCAGGTCACACGCACCAAGCACACACGCCCAACCCTTCATCTGGAATGGTTTCTAAATCATCAATAAGGGAGTAAACAGACCAGTCATGCCCAGGACTACCATCCCCTGTATCTGATACTGTTCCCTCTTCATCGACTACCAAATACGCCACCGATCCCTCCTCCCGTCGTCGCCGAAGAAGAAGCCAACATTCCACCGACCGTCCTCTGAAACTCGATCCATTCCGATTCTCTAGGTACAGCCATGGCTTCACCAACGTCGTAGACGTAAATCGTGCCATTTGATGAACCGAGTGCAACTCGACGACCTTCTTTCTTGTCCCAGGCGAGCTTGTTGAGCGATCTCCTTGGGGGGAAAGAAGATGAGGTCGTTGATGAGGAAGAGGGAGCAGGGTTGAGATGGCTCGTGCCGCCAGTGGCGACAGTGGGAGTGATGCTATTAGTTGATGGACGTAAGGGTGTTTGGATAGAGAGCGTTGGAACCTGTTCCGAATTATTGATGGAAGGGAGACGATGTCAAGATGAGCACACGAAAGGGAGGGAGGGGGGGAATTACTCTTCTGTATTGTATTGCATTGAGAGAGCGACGAGCAAAAGGGGAATTCTTCGAACTCACCTCTGTGTCGACGTTTAGATTCCAAACATCCAATTTGCCTGTCCCATCGACCGTTCCAAATACTGCAGGGTGGATGGGATGCCATTTTACGTCATAGACGTAATCGGTCGCTTCCTCGAACGAGTAAATTGGCCCGAGACTCATCGGACCGCCTCCATTGATTGAGCTCCCTACATTTCCGATACCTAGACCAGTCGAAGAACCGCCCATCCTTCCGGAGGGACCGTTGGATTGGGATCCAGCACCATCGAGGCCACCTTGTCTGCCCTGACCTCTATTCGTGCCTCCTACACTACTAGCCCCTTCCACTGACGACGACGATCCACCATTCGTCAAACCTGCTCTGGCCCTCCATAATTTCACCGTCCAATCCACGCTCGCCGTCAAAAACAGATCACTGAAATCGACATTCCCCGTTCCAGGATGGAAATCCAGACCCGTGACAGGCGCGGAGTGAGCCTTGTAGATGTCGTGTTGGTTGAGACCAGCTTTAGCACCCGCTCTATCATATCGATTTGCTTGGTAGACGTTTCCCTCCTCAGTCCCAACCCAGAATGTCGTCGTCTCGTTGGAGGGAAAATCAAGGGTAGTAATGGCGACTTCGTCGGTTTTCGAGTGAGCTGGATGACGAAGATCAAGCGTTTCCTGGGAGAGCAGTGCGGAACGAGGGGAAGATGAGCCATCAGAGAAAGTAAAGAGATGAATGGGTTTGCAGGACGAGAGTCTCCTCAAGCTTTCTCACTCGACATACCTGAGGTTGAGCGAGCATGTCAGGTAGCCAACTACAGACCATTCCATCTGTACTGCTGGTGATGAGGTTGTGTGCATTCTGGGTTCCGACGACTTTGATCCCATAGACTGGGTAGGTATGGCCTGCAGCGGACAGCGGCGTCTTGAGGACGGGGAGATGTTTTGATCTAGTATCCCACATCAAAATCTGACCAGAGTAGGTCCCGCCAAAGATGAGGTTGGAGTGAAATGGTGAGAAGGAAACGGAAAGAACATCGGTCTGATGATTGAATAGGGAGGGAAAGAGTGGTAAGCGGGAAGAGAAAGTATAGAGTGATTGGATCGACAAATAGTGTGACTCGGTAAGCGGGTAGAACATATCTACTTGATGAGAGATAGTCGGCGAGGATACTGGGAGCCGAACTGACCTGAGAGTGAAAGATGAACTCTGGTCGATCGAGAAGATGCATGTTCCAGACGCAAACCAACCCATCTGGATCGTTAACGTTCTTTGGGTTCTTGCTGTAAGATGCGACAACCAACTCTGGGAACTACAAAACACTCATCGTATGTTGTCAGATGGTAGCGTCAGAGTCAAGCTGGATGATCGCAAAGAAGGGTCTCGGGGCGTAGTGTGTATTCGTACCTTTGGTGACCAATCAAGATCCGTGATGGATCTTCCTTGCGTCCATCGTTCATCCGTAAAAGAACATATGAGCTTGAGCGATTTCCCCTCGTCTTCATCGCTGTCGAACAAGATGTTGTCCTGTGTCGGTCAATGTCTCTACTTGTCGCACAAAAGAAGAGAAGTCTTTGGGACTTACGCGGTCCCTTCGCCTCCACTCGTGTAGTCGCGGATGTAATCGTATCCATCGCTGAGAGCTCGTTGCACAATTTTGGACGAATTCTCCACGAACTCCAGGAAGTCCGGGGCAGAATAGATCTGGGACCGTTGGTCTTCCGTGAGGTCTGAAACAGAAAGGTCAATAAGCCATATCGAACAGCATCAGCCAATACATCACTGAACTTGAGGTGAAGAGATTTTCGTACCTCTTGACCTTTCCTCCTCGAGCTCGTCGACAAGCCGTTGTCTCTCCAGCGCAATCTCCTCATCGAGCTTAGCCTTCTCTTCTTCGTATTCTTTGATGATCCGTTTCTTCATCTCTTCCTCGCTCTCCCTTCCCTGTCCCATTGAGGTAGAGCTGCCGACTCCATTGAAGGAAGAGAGAGGGTACTCGTTTTGATTCGACTCCGAGTCGAAGGCAGATGACGATGTGGTTTGAACGGATTTGGTGTACGAAAGTTTTTGCTGAGGCAGAATGAAGTTTGGGTTGGATGGTAAGCGGGAAGATTCAGAGTCAACATGTGATCTTCAGAGGCGATGAGCAGTAAGGCATACTTTAGGGGGAAGTTCGTATAGCTCAGCTCGAACGTCTACAAGTTCTATTGGCGGAGGGTTGGATGATCTGAGAAAGAAGGTGTTGGGGAACTTTACGGTCAGCTGTCTTTGAAAGAATACCAGCTTTATATGAACGGACCAACCTGTCACCCGCATAAGAGGTACTGTCGACCTCGCTGCCCCGACTCAATCTACCACTCTGATCCCCTCGGGGGCTGATAACAGTGCCCGATCCAGCCAGAAAAGAGCCTGTTCTACGGGGAGTACCGGGCGCCGATCCGGGTGGAGGTGAGAAAGGGTCTGCGGATGAGGATGGATTGGAGGAAGTGGATGAGGAGGGACCGAGGAGGGACGCAACGAGACTATCGATCTCGCGACGAGAGGAAGGGGTACCGGGTTGCTGCAGTTGACTTGAAGAGGCCTGAGATGTAGTGGCGAGTCAGGGTACACGGCGTTTGGAAGGACAAGCACGAGATGATGAAGAGTAAGAGGGTTGGGAGGAGCAAGGAAGCATCCGAGGTTCAAGTAGCCGCCGATTCAAGTAGGATGAATAGGACTGTTGGACTTACATCGTTCGCATCTCTCTTGTGCTGTTCAGACAGCAGAAGTGCCTTACGATCCTCCCTGGCCTTTCGGAACTCTAGGAGCTTACGCTTCTTGGCCTCGATCTCGGCTCGTCTGGCGTCCTTCAAGGCAAGTGAATGGTATGTTGAACTTGTGGGTGAAGCGATAGGATGGATCTCAAAAAATAGTCACCTGCATTCGTTCGAGTCAGGAGCGGTCTGGGGGTTAGATGGAGGAGTGCCGCAGCTGAGGCAAAGTCAACCAACCCCCTTCAAGCACTTTCCCTCCTCTCGCATACACTCAACCCATACACCCACCCCAGACACTTTCCTTCTCCTCCCCTTACGAACAACCCCCCAAACGCCCCACCTACTCCAAGCCTGCCCTTACCTGTTCAACCGATCATGGCATCCAGACGAGTCGCTATGGGGTTCGACTACATCCAACAAGTCGGCACTTCCTCCCTACTAGCCACAGCTGTCAGTTCAGTTCTCGACTCTCTCCACTCTCACCTACACTACCTCGTACTCACCCTAAATCCTCACCGATATTGTCAGACTCTCTTTGGTTCAGCTATGTACTATGTTCACGGTGAGCGAATGGACGTCGATTCAGCCGTTAGTTTCCACCTTCTCTACTCTACTTCCTTGCCACGTCTTAACTCGCTGTATACGTTGACTCTATTATCCTTGGATGAACGATTTACTGAACAATCCAACGCTCTGCCTATTTGGCTGCTCTCCCATGCTGTACCACCTCCCTTCGTCCAGTACGTCCGCAAAATTAAAGCATTCGACGCTCGACTAGCCTGGCACGAAGAACACAACAAACTCATCCGCAAAGCCAACCGAAAGCACGTCCGACTATCTAAGAAGCAAGCCGATCTAGAGGCGCAGGGGCTTACGAGTACGCCAGATTACATCGACTGCGTGGAAAAGGTCAAGAAGTGGGCTCGGCTCAAGGAGCAGTTCGCTTCTGCCAAGTACCCGGGCCCAGAGGTTTCATCATCTACATCATGATGAGAAGGTGGACGTATGGCAAGCAAATCATGGCGATGGTCGGTTGGTGAACGTCGATCGAGGTGGGCGTGTATTGGTACCAAAAGGCTCGTAAGAGCTCCCAAGTTAGATGTAACGATTGCAATGGAAATATGAGCGTTGACATCGCGGTCAATATTCGAACCATCTGAAAAACGTGTGCATCAAGTGGAGTTTTTACCAAAAAGAGAAAGAGTTAACCCTCATCCAGATTTCGATCCTGATCGTCACCGTCCACGTCCCCTGGTTCTTCGCAGGTCCTGCGACGCCAATACCCAAGGATTCCAAACTACTCTCAACATGGCACCGATCCCCGCTTCATCTCGCCAGGCACACGTTTCTCGACTGATAAGCCCTTTCCGAAAAGCTCACGCCCGACTCTCGTCAATCCATAGCGGATCCCTCCGTTTGCCCTCTCCGAATGTTCCGTCCACCTCCATCTCTGTCCCATCAGACAGATCCACCGGTCCGAGCTCTTCAAAGTCCAGAAGGACTGGTCCACTCTGGCTACAGCCTCCTCCGTTGCAACCCGTCTACGATCATCCGGCTCACAAGATCCCGACGCTCTGGTCGCTCTACCGTGGTCTTCTCCGGTTGTCGCGCGACCAACCGGTGGTTTACGCTACGATCAGGAACGCAGTCAGGAAGGCTCGGGTCCTGACGGACCTGGAGTCTGTAAAAGAGCAACTGAGGGAAGGATACGAGGTCAGTCGGGCAGCACCTGATCAATCAAACCCTAGTCTGTCACATGCCTGATTGCCGATTCCCGTCGTGAATACATATGGATCTCGCTTCAATCACATTTCTCTACAGTCCATGCGTATACTCGAGAAACGTCGCGCAAGTTTGCCACCCCTATTGCCGTCGAGTCCATGCCAAGACACATCCAGCCCATCCGATAATCGCCGCCCGTACGCTTCGACTTCGAGAGACGCTGAACTACTCTCAAGATCGAGTTATACCTTAGATGAGCGTCGGTTTCTTATTCATATGCGAAACGCTGATAAATGGCACTACAAGAGAGCGTTCCATAAAGGTGTTAGTCGCTCACTTCCCCTTCGACCAAATCTATCGGTCTGAACCCATGTGCTCATCATGCACGTACATTGGTCCGTCGTCGGGTTGGATGTGACAGAAACTCCAACACAATCCGAATAGAGATCTGTGGCGAGGTCGACCGACAGGAAACATGATGTGGCCGAGCCCTTATCTCGCTCGTCAGTTTCGCATCTTCTCTTACCATCCCACCCGTCTCGTCGGATGCACTCAGCTTCGACACGCTGCTTGGCTTGATTCAGCTCGAGCTGCAGGCGACTAAAACCTGTTTTGTCTATGTACCGAATCAGGACGAATCCCTCGTCTTAAACCTCAGCCGCTCAGCATCTCAATGTTCATGCGAAATCAGCAACTTCAACAAAACCAGCATCAGATCTTCCTTAACAAGCATGTCGAGTACTCAAACATAAAGTCACCAGATCCAGACGTCATTGAGATGCTACGATGTAAGCGTCACGTTTACGCCTGTATGCTCGGGAACGATCTGAGCCTCTGACCCACTCTTGGGTTTCCATCACATGTACTTGATCAGCTCGGGCTTATCAGGACCAACTCAACAAGTCCAAAAGCTTCCTTGCTGCCTGTACTCGTCGACAATTCCTTCCCATCTCACCGGAAAAGATGATCGAGTGCGCCGCCATCAAACTCAAGCGAGATCAGAATTTGGACGAAACTCGTAGACGTCTCGATGAGGCCTGGACAGGATTCTTTACAGAGGAAAAGAAGAAGGTGAGGGATAGAGACGGAGACGTAGAAGGAGAAGAGGAGATGACGAAAGGGGAAGCGGTAAGGCGGGCAGATCTTAGAACTAAGGCTTTGGCTGTGCAGTGGAGGAAAGAAAGGGCGGTGAAGAGAGAAGCCGATTTGAAAGAGAGGGATGAAAGATTGGCCCAAGAGGGGAGGGAAGGCGTGGGCCGAGGTAGAAAAGTGACATACAAGGATGGCTCGAGTGAGACTTGGGCCGAACGAAAGGCGAGGAGGTTGACCAAGGATGCGAAGTTTGGTTGGTGGGAGGTTGATGGGTACGAAAAGGGCATCAAGTTGCCGATTCGGTTGCCTTGGAAGGATTCGACTTTTGACGATGAGGTTTGGAAACGTCGATGGAAGGTCGTCAAGAAGCTTAGATTCGGGGCGCGTGATAGGAAACGATATTATGACTGATATTCGTGGGGTCAGATCTCCTTGGCGGTTTTGTATTTGTTAGTCGATACCGCATCGCCAGTATGAAAGCGTGAGTGACAAGAACGATTAGGTGGCCGTAGCTTGAGAATCGAGAGATGGATCAACATGCCATGCGAAAGAACGAGGAACCCATCAAACGGAAATCGACTTGAAACAGTTGAAGCCTCCACCACCCGTACTGATGACGGCACCCGGGATCTGAGGATGGAAAGCGACCTCCTTGACGTCCTCCTGATGATGCTCGAACAAGAGTTGGGGTGGGACGTCGAGTCCACCTTGACCATCCATTGGAGCTCCCGTCTCGTCGTCATCTGGCTCGACCGAGAGATCCCAGAGAGTGACGGTACCTTCGGCTGAGGCGGCGGTGAAGACAGATGTTTCGGTTGGATGCCAGTTGACGGAGGTGATCGGAGAGGTGTGCCAGTTGAAGGAGGCGACAGGGGTTGGCTTTGATTTGGGTTTGGCCGAGCTGATGGTGGATAGATAGGTGGTTGGTCAGAGGAAGGAAAGACAATCGAGAAGGGGGGGAACGGGTGAACGATGAGCATCGTCATCAATCGAGCGTGAAAGCGTACGAGAAGGCAGGAAGTTGATCACTCACCCATCCAAGTTCCTCAAATCCCAAACGTTCAATCCACCCTCATCTCCACCACTAACGATGAGGTATTCCGTCAATTTGTTCCAGCTGATGACGTTCACGTCCGCCTCGTGCGCTTTCTCGATGGCGAGCGAGCTTTTCCTTCCCTTCTGACGAACATCCCAGATCCGAATACTCTGGTCGGCCGAGCAACTCGCAAAGACGGTTCGCTCGCTCGGACTCCACTGAAGGTCCTCGACGGAAGAAGTGTGACCAGTGAAGGCTTGGTTTCCAGTGACGAAACCAGATTCTGTGCTCGTAGTGAGGAAGATTTTGCTGGCGATGTCACCAGAGAGAAGTCTCAATCCAGGCGAATCGAGGGTTCCTCCAGCCCAATCGAGGGCGTAACCCTCATTACGTCCGTGCTGAGTGATGGTGTGAACGGGCTTGTGGATGGCGGTCTTGTCGTAAGTGAAGCCGGGAACGTTGAGGGATTCGATGAGAGGACGAATGTTGTAGATGTGAACTTTGCCCGTTTCCGAGAAGGTGGCAGCGTGATAGGGAGTCGTGACAGGAGGAAGGGTGGATGTTGAGGCCAAGGGTTGAGCTCGGACTCGGTTGACGGTACCGGCATGCGGGATAGAACGGTATTCAAGGAAAGCATCGTCGTCAACATCCGAGTCGGCTTCCGATCCAGCGTCCGAGAGATCTGTGAGAGTAAGGATAAAGGAATTCGCACTATCAGCCCAAGCTCAGGTTCTCGGGTCATCGTGTTCAACCTACCGTCGTCGTTCTGAGTCCGGTGCATTCCTCCCATCTTCATGACCAACAGCTCGTTGGCGTCAGCAGAGTCAGCCTGGGTACCTAGTCACGCCAAAAGTCGGAGAGAAAGCCAACACACTCGTCAGCCAGCCTTCCAACGTCGATCAGCTCGCCGCATGTTCCGGACATACCAGTGACGACATAAGCCTCGTGAGGGAACTTTCTCCTCTCGTCTCCAAGAGAATCCTACATGATGGAAATTTAGACCACGCAGTCAGCCTTCAATCCTTCTTTTCCTTCGAAACAATTCTCTCGACTTACCCTGAGGATGTCGAAACTGAGACAAGGCCACTGAACGTTCATTCTATGCAGCATCTCGTAAACACTCTGGTCGGGTTCAAGGACCTCGTCCTTCTCGAGCGGACGCGAGCTCTTAAGGTAGGGTTCAAGCGTTGGCGAGGGAGGGTCTTCATCTTCAATGGCTTGGTCAACCTTCATGCCTACGGATCGAGGGATAAGCAATTAACGGCGGATTAGCTTATAGCACCCAGAAGTACGTATATTATTTGTCGTCAGGTGGCAGGGAAGCAGCATGCTCCTCGTACATACTATCAGGGTCGTTCATGTCCTCGTCCTCGCTGCTGTCGTCATCGTCATCTCCACCACCAATGATCTCTTCCTCGCTCTCGAGTCCCTCCTCGATGCCTTCGTCTTCAAACTCTCCCATGGCTATGTTGTCACCGTCGACAGTGCCGAGTATACGAGCGCCTCCAGCGGGTGCTCCATCCCCTCGGGCGACAGACTTGGCTGGCTGAGACGAACCAGGGCCTGGAGAGGAGCGTCGCTTGGTAGGTGCCATGATGTGTGTGTGGTAGTAGAGTGAGTCGGGTGCCGGAGTGGATGTCGGAGGGAGGGCCTCACAGTCCAACTTTTTGGTTTCTGAATTCTCGGAATTTCAAGCAACTCGAGTCCAAACCTCCACCAACATGTCGAGCTCAGACAACCTCAGGTTCGCCTCACTCCTCATCTACAAAGACAGTAGCGGTAAACACCGTCTGAACAGTCAAATCCTCCGTTCTTCCATAGAATTCTTCTCCTCGGAGCGGGAGGAAGGGAACACGCCCTCGCCTGGAAGCTCGCTCAATCGCCTCTAGTCGAAAAGGTCTTTGTCGCTCCTGGAAATGGTGGCACTAGCACCATGGGAGGGAAGGTCGAGAACGTCACCGTCTCTTACGGCACCAAGTTTGCTGGTATCCTCGCTTGGGCTAAGGAGAAGGAGGTGAGCAGAACTTGCTGCCCGTTTAGCCCGCTCCTTCGGCTTTCTATCCCCAATTTTTCAAATCAATCTCACCCGACTCAAGCTAACGCTTCTATCTTGATTCTTAGGTCAACCTCTGTATTCCTGGTCCAGAGCAACCCCTCGTCGAAGGTGTCGAGGCTGTCTTCCGACGAGGTTAGCATCAGCTCGCAGGTTCCTCTCGTCTTTGCATCTCATTGCATATCACCTCCCTACTTGGCTGCAGTCCTGTCTTGGACAATTGTATGGCCTTCAGAACTGAATCCGTTGAACCTTTTTGACCATCCTGCGACAAACAGCTGGTATCGCTACTTTCGGCCCAACTCCCGCTGCTGCTCAGATGGAGGGTTCTAAGGCTTTCTCCAAGGAGTTCATGGCTCGACACGACATTCCTACCGCTGCCTTCAAGACCTTCAAGGCCGAGCAGTTCGAGGATGCTAAGAAATACGCCAAGGAATGTGGACATCGCGTCGTTCTCAAGGCCGACGGTCTGGCTGGAGGAAAGGGTGTCTTGATCCCGGAATCGTGGGAGGAGACTGAGCAGGGTCTCAAGGAGGTCATGGTCGACAAGGTCTTTGGCGATGCTGGTAAGATTTAGCCCGTTCCTTGCGTCCAGATAGAAGATCATAGAGCTAAAACAACTCGCTTCATCCAGGCGCCGAGATTGTCATTGAGGAGTACATGACTGGACCCGAGGTCTCTGTCCTTGCCTTTTCGGACGGTTACACCATCCGAGCTCTTCCTAGCGCTCAGGATCACAAGAGGATCGGAGACGGAGACACCGGACCAAACACTGGTGGCATGGGAGCTTACTGCCCTGCCCCAGTCGCAACCAAGGAGGTTCTCGACTCGGTTCAGGTCGCTCTTGAGCAGACCATCAAGGGAATGAGGCAGGATGGTACGCTGTCGATCCTTTGTCTGATATCACATCTGTTTGGGCCCTGACCTTCTTATCCCTTCATATATACGACAGGCTACCCCTTTGTCGGTCTCCTCTTTACTGGCTTCATGCTGACTTCTGAGGGACCCAAGGTTCTCGAGTACAACGTTCGATTCGGCGACCCTGAGACCGAGGCTCTCATGCTTCTCCTCGACGAGAAGACTGACCTCGCCGAGACCATGCTCGTGAGCATTCTCCTCCTTGCTGTTTCTCAGCTTTGTCTCCACAGGCTTCGCTCGCTTCGACTGACCGACCTCACCTACGACTGCTCGTTCTTCCTAGGCTTGTGTTGAGCGGCGACTTGACTCTGTCAAGCTCTCTTACCGAGAGGGTTATGCCATCTCGGTCATTCTTGCCTCTGGGGGCTACCCCGGCAAGTACCCAACTGGTCTTCCCATCACCATCGGAACTCTTCCCACTGGTTTGTTGAGCTCCTCACTTTTGCGAAAGCGACCCAGTGATACCGATTCTGACCTTTCGATCCCCTCGCGCTTCTCCTCTGCTGCAGAGGTCTACGCCTTCCACGCCGGAACCGCCAACAAGGATGGCCAGACTGTCACTGCTGGAGGCCGAGTCATCGCCGTCTGTGCTTACGCGAAAACCCTCAAGGAGGCTGTCGACAACGCTTACGAGGGTGTCAAACAGATCTCGTTCGACGGCATGACCTTCCGAAAGGACATCGCCTACCAGTTCGTCTTGAGATTATCTCGTCCCCTTGGTAGGGGAAAATTTGGACTGACGTCGTGCCCTCTCTTCAATTCTCATCTAGGGCTCTTGGTGCCGCATCGGCCAAGTCGTCCGAAGGAGGACTTACCTACGCCTCTGCCGGAGTTTCGATTGACCGAGGAGAGGCCCTTGTCGAGGCCATCAAGCCTGCCGTCAAGGCTACTCGACGACCAGGAGCCGACGGAATCATTGGTGGATTTGGTGGAGCGTTCGACTTGAAGGAGGCCGGCTTCAGAGATCCCGTCCTCGTCAGTGGAACCGACGGAGTCGGAACCAAGCTCAAGGTTGCTCTCGATTGTGGTAGCCACGACACTGTTGGTGAGTCTGAATTTTCCTGTCGATTCGCCATAACGGAAGGAGTCTGGTCGCTGATACAAGATTACCTGCACTTACGCTCGGGAAGGTATCGACTTGGTCGCCATGTCGGTCAACGACCTCATCGTCCAGGGTGCCGAGCCACTTTACTTCCTCGATTACTTTGCTTGTTCCAAGCTCGACGTCGACGTCGCCGCCAAGGTCGTCAAGGGTATCGCCGCTGGTTGCCTCGATGCTGGATGTGCCCTGATCGGTGGAGAGACTGCCGAGATGCCTGGAATGTACTCTGGAGGTGCGTCTGTCCTTCCCTCGTCCAGGTTGCTAAACTTGCCTGACACTGATCTTGCTTCTGCCGCTCAGATGACTACGACCTCGCTGGATTCGCCGTCGGCGCGGTCGAGCGAAACCTCATCCTTCCTACCCCCGACATCAAGCCCGGAGACGTTCTCCTTGGTCTGCCCTCATCGGGAATTCACTCCAACGGATTCTCCCTCGTCCGAAAAGTCGTGGCCCGGTCCTCGCTGGAGTACACCTCTCCATGCCCCTGGTCTCCGTCGCAGAACCTGGGCGAGAACCTTCTCACTCCAACCAAGATCTACATCAAGCAACTCCTTCCCGCCATCCGAGACTCTCTCCTCAAGGGCATGTCGCACATCACCGGCGGTGGTTTCACCGAGAACATCCCAAGAGTCCTGCCGAAGGGCATGGGTTGCGAGATCGACGCATCGTCATGGCAGCTCCCTGGCGTCTTCAGATGGTTGGCCGAGGTTGGACAGATCGCCCCGCTCGAGATGGCAAGGACATTCAACAATGGTGTCGGTATGGTCATCGTCGTTGCTCCTGAAAAGGTCGAGGCCGCGCTTGAGTCGATCAAGAAGGGTGGAGAGGAGGGTGTGTTCGTTATCGGCAAGATCACTGGTGAGGAAGGGGTTAAGATGACCAACCTCGAGGCCTGGGCGTAAGGAAGCGAGTCAGCAGGGGGAGGATAGCATTTTTCTATGATTCTTTTTTTTTTTCGTTCTAGTGGTTGGGTGGTTGATGTCTAGAATTTCGTTTTCGTTTCGCCGTTTAGAGGATGGTTGTATGTTGTTTGTCGACTGTGGGCTGTGATGAGATTTGGTCTTGGTGGTTGGTTACCGAGCCAAACCCTTTGCCTTTGTGCTCCAAAAAAGGACGGACCCCTCCCCTCGGAGGTCCCCATCTCCCATCTCCAAGTCCTCATCCCCCCGACCCCTTCCCGCCTGTGCTCTTACCAGCATGGCCGTCACCCACCCCCACAAGGTCGCACCAGGCGTCGTCGCCCCCAATCCTCTCCCAGCTGAGGGCTCCTCCGCCTTCTCCAACTTGACCCTCTTCATCCTCGTCGTCGGCTTCCCCAAATTCCTTCAATGGACTTTCCCCTTCCTCAACTACTCCAAAGTCTACTGGTTCCTCCTTGTTCTCACCTTCTTCCCCGTCCTCATTGCCTACTGGACCTTTGCTTCCACCTTTGGAGGCAGGCGAAACGAAAAGGTCACCCTCCCTGGTCGACCCATCACTCACTACCTCGAGTTCCACGACGCCGAGCTCAAGAAGACCTACCTCGGCAGGAAGATCCCCATGCAGATCCTCTACGACGCCTACTTTGAGGGCAAGATCGACTTCAAGGGTCAGTCCTTCTCGACTCTCGGAACATCACCGTGAATTCACGCGTCTGACTTTTCCCTCCCGCTTTCCCTTTGTCTTCTCTATAAACGCGTCCTCGGTCCTCTTGATATTCCATCAGGCGATGTCCTCGAAGTTCTCGAGTACCGACACGACTTTGCTTCGTTCAACTTCACTCCCAATTTGTTCCACTACGTCTTTTTCCGATTCGCTCCCGAGGTCATCCTTCACTCCCAGTCCCAGGATGAGGAGCAGGTCCGAGGCCACTACGACCGTTCGTCCCCTCAGTCTTCTGTGCATCAACTCCTCTGGCACGCTGATCACTAAACCCGACGCTTTCCGTTGTACAGGAGGAGACGACTTCTACGAGTGGTTGGTCTCAACCTTCTGCTCGACCGATATTTTCAATTTATCTTACTCTGTCCCCGCTTTTCCTCCAATCCAGGTTCCTTGGACCAAGAATGATCTACACCTCTGGTGTTGTCAAGGATATTACCCGAGCCGAGACTCTCGAGGAGCTCCAGGACAACAAGCTCAAGCTCGTTTGCGAGAAGCTCGACCTTCAGCCCACCGACAGGTTGCTCGACATTGGTTGCGGATGGGGAACCCTCGCTGCCTTTGCTGGAAAGAACTACGGGTGCGACGTTACTGGAGGTGAGTCTGGCTCCGTAAAACGAAAGTCAGTCATGCTGTTGCTGATCCGTTCAGCTTCTCTCGCCGAATAGTTACCCTCGGTGTCAACCAGACTGCCTTTGGAAACAAGCGACTTCGAGACAACGGCGTTCCCGAGGACAGGGGAAGAATTCTCTGCACTGACTACCGATTCATCGACCCCACTCCTGGAGGATTCACCAAGATTGTCTCGCTCGAGATGGCTGAGGTGAGATCTGTCGTTTGTAGTCCGTCATCCTGCGATAGCCGATCTGACCACCTCTCGGACCGACCTTGCTCTCTTGTTCTCTCAGCACGTCGGTATCCGAAAGTACGGTGCCTTCCTTCAGCAGGTCTACGACATGCTCGACGACGATGGAACCTTTGTTTTCCAGGTCGCTGGTATCCGACCCATGTGGCAATTTGAGGACCTCATCTGGGGTGAGTCTCGATTCTTCCCTATTTTCCTCACTCGAGAATCGTCCACCGACGGCAGCGATTGACGAACCTTGTTGAGGCGTCGTCTAGGTCTTTTCATGAACAAGTACGTTTTCCCTGGGGCCGATGCCTCGATTCCTCTTCACTGGGTCATCAAAGAGCTCGAGAAGGTTGGGTTCGAAGTCAAGCAGGTCGACGTCCTCGGTGTTCACTACTCTGCTACCATCCTCCGATGGTACCAAAACTGGTTGAACAACAAGGAGAAGGTCGTTGCCAAGTACGGTGACCGGTAAGTCTTCATGTTCTCATCTTACGCGGGATCGATCATCGGTTTGTGTAACATGCTGGATGTTGCTGAAAACGCCATACTTGTTTGGTCGATTCCCCAAGGTGGTTCCGAATCTGGTCCTACTTCCTTGCCTCGTCGACCATCACTTCCCGACAAGGTGGAGCTTCCGTCTTCCAGATCACCCTTCACAAGAACCTTAACGCATACAACCGAATCGAGGGTGTTCCTTCGCACGTTGGAATCAGGTTCGACGAGAAGAAAGAGATCTCGTAAGTCTTCTTTCTCTCCTTTGGCCTCTTCCATCGTCGAACGACGACGTCGGACTGTAGACTGAGCATCTTGGGCCATGCATGCGTTTGTTTCACAGGCTCGTTCAGTAGAGGTCGTTCGTTTGAAGAATCCTTTGAGAAGATTAAGGCAGGAAATGGAAGGCAAAAAAATGGAGAGCACAAAGCTCGCTTATTAGATGGTTCGCCGTTGTTCTTGGGACCTTCTTTCTTCCGTGTATTTGAACGCAGAAATATTGCCCACAGCGAGTTAGTCTGAGAACGAGGATCAGCTAGCGCGCATGCGCCTGTTTTGAGTGGCCGGCCGTCTGTCGTCAGCTCAACATGATACGAGTTCGAAGGGATGACGTGAGATGACAGTACACCTGACAGGTAACCTTGGACGATTCATCTATCGTCTAGGCTCAGTCCCTCTCGGCCTAAAAACCTCGTCCAAGAGCTTACTCGACGCAGCAGCACTGGAACTTCCCCCAACCTTCATCGCGTTCCTCGTCTGATCAATCGCTTGCCTGACCGCTCCACGCTGTTGACCGGGCGTGACGGAAATTCTACCATCTCTGGCCATCCTCGCATTCTCGTTGAGTCCAAAGCTTGGTGGGGAGGACGATCGTTTCTGGACCTGAGCGGCCAGAGCTTGACGATCGTCAAAGATGGGTGAACTATTGGCGGCGACGGAACGAAGGATGTCTGATTTGGATGAGTTTGATTTCTCGAGTGGAGCAGGAATGTAGGGAGCCGTCCGCTTGAATGATGTTAGGCGGGAGAGACGATCTTGTTCAGTCAGACTAGGTCGTTCGTTGAGTTTGCCGGCTGGATCGGATCCCCAACCGATGGTCTTTGCTGGATGACGAGAGATTCGCTTGACGCTGGTAAAGGAGAACGACGTGAGGAATGATCAGCTGGAGAAACTGAGGTGCTAGATTAGAACGATGGAGCGGTAGAGAGAAGGAATCACTTTTCTCCGAGCTTGATGCTGGTGGCACGGATGACTCTGGTATCCTTTCGGTAAAAGGCGGCAAGACTCTCGAGCGTGACAGGGGAGCAATCGAATTGACAGGTGAAGAAACTGAGAGGAGAGCGCGAGACGGATTAGGGGTTTGACTAGATTGGGAGATGTCGGGATAGAGGGAAGAAGGTTGGTTGGGAGTAACTTACTCTCCAGTCTTGTGGGTTTTGTTGTGCCTGAACATGGGCTCGTTGAAGACCTGAGTCCCCCAGGATTCAAAGTTGCGGACGTGTCCTCCTGAATGAAGGGAATCGGTCGAGTGAGTGACAGCAAGAGTCTCCCTCGAGGGGGGAATTTGGAAGGGAAAGCCGACTGACCGTGATCCATGACATGGAGGGCAGTGAGTCTGACTAGTTCCCTGATCTGTGTGAAATCCTTTGAGTGCTTGACAGCAGCGACGAGTTCGTAGTGAGGCATGGCGTTGACTTTGTTGGCGAAGGTGGTTTGAGGATCGATTTGGCTTCCCTCGACTTTCGGTCATGACCACCCAAGATAATTCCAGAAATTCAAACCCAACAACCACCATGTCCTCTCATTCTCATCGTCCACATCTCAAGCAGCAGAACAAGCCCTTCAAGTCCGGTCACGCCTCAAAGGGTGCCCTCAAGCAGGCAGCAAAGGGAAGGCTTCCTGGCACGGGTCCTTCATCCGCTGGAGGTTCTACCAAATCCTCTTCCACCAGTCACCTCTCCACCGCTCACACAAAGCTTAACAGGAGAAATACCACAAAGCAACTCCAGCAACAGAAGAGAGCCGCCCTCGTCAGAGATCAGAGGCTCTTCAGCGGCAGAGGTGGTGTCCCGAGAGTCGTCTGCGTCGTCGAGTTGGGAGAGGGTACGGATGGCGTTCGATGTGTCAAGGAACTTGCTGGCGTGCTCGGAGATGAGAACGAGGATCTCAAGCTCGAAGGAAAGGGTGTCATCAACGTCTCGTAAGTGTACAGCTGTTTCCTCGCTAGGGCCCAGGTGGCGGGCGGCTGATGATCGAGAATTTCGACGCTGGGTTTCCCTCTACGACCTTTGTAGTGCCTCTCGCTTCAAGACCTCGCTGCAGTTCATCATTCCACCTGCTCGAGATCTCTACACTATCCTAGACTCGACGAAAGCGGCAGACTACGTCGTGTTCCTGCTCTCCGACGAGACGGACGTCTCGGAATGGGGAGACACTCTCCTTCGATGTCTTCAGGGTCAAGGTGTTGGAGAGGTCGTGGCTATCGTTCAGGTGAATATTTTTTTTCTTCAACAGCATAAAAGCCCGACCCCCAACCATCTAACACACACTCTTTGGTCGATATCTCTTGTGCAACCTCCAGTCTCCCAATCCTACCACCCCTCCAACCCCTCCGCCGCAAGCGACCCTCAAGTCGCTTCTCTCCTTTATCCGATATTTCTTCCCCACCACTAACAAGGTCTACAACACTTCTATCGCCTCAGATGCATCAGTGACCGTTCGAGCTCTTTGCGAGGGTATTCCTCGGGATGTCAGCTGGAGACAGAACCGAGCATACGTCGTCAATGAGGGTTCGCTAGGTTGGGAAGAGAGTACTGAAGCTGAGGATGGGAAAGGAACACTTGTGGTCAATGGATTCGTCAGGGGAGGAAAGCTCAGCGCCGATAGATTGGTTCATATTCAGAACTACGGTGATTTCCAGATTGACAAGGTGCGTTGTGTTACCTTCCTCTTTGCCTATCGCAAGTGCTTTCGTGAATCCTGATCTCTTTGTTCGCATACTTCTCAAACCCAGGTCGTTCACAACCCTCTTCCATCATCTCACAATCGTTCATCATCCTCTACTGCTATGTCAACCGACGGCCCCACTTCGTCAACTCTCTCCGCTTATAACCCCGAGACTTCTGATTCCCTCGTCGATCTCAATGACCCCGATTTCATGGCTAACGAACAAACCTGGCCGACGGAGGAAGAAATGGCTTCGGCTCCTGCTGCTTCCGGTGAAGGGGGTTTGATGGGTCCACCAGCTTTGCCATCAAAAACGACGAAGAGAGTACCCAAAGGAACGAGCGCTTACCAAGCCGAGTGGATGATCGAGGAGGATGATGACGAGGGTGGAAGTGATGATGACGATTCGGTGATGGGCGAAGACGGGATGGAGATTGATTCGGGCTTGGAGGCTGCAGATGGCGTTCAAGGATTGGAGGGATTGGACGGTAGAGATGAAGGTGAGACGGATGCTGAGGGAACTGAGGACGTCGAGTTGGAGAGCCGGACGGGTAAGAGTGAGAGGTTTGAGGACATGGATCAGGAAGAGGAGGACGAGCAGTATGTTCTTTTTTACTTTAAGCCCTCTCGAGCCGCCATCAAAGGGAATGTTGAATCTTAATCCGACTCACTTATCCTCATACTCCCTTATTCTCAGGCTCGAAGAGTACAGAAGGTCCCGCCAATCGGACGATCGAACTGATCTCGCCTTCCCAGACGAGGTTGACACGCCCAAACACATCCCCGCTGCCGTGCGATTCCAACGATACCGAGGACTCAAGTCATTCCGAACTTCGCCTTGGGATCCCTATGAGAATCTTCCCATCGATTACGCAAAGATCTTTGGTTTCGAGGATTACGACAAAACCGGACGCAGGGTTATGAAGGAAGCGAGGGAGCAGGGTGTCGACGTGAGTCTCGATCCAGATCTAACTTCTGTTCAGAGAGCACGTCGAAACGCTCGGCGGAAATGTAAATCCATACTTATAGACCCTAACCGTCTGCATCGTTGAGACAGATCGGCACTCGAGTCCAAGTCTACGTCAAGAACGTCCCCAAGGAAGTCTACGACAAGCAGAACCCTTCTATCCCCTTCTTCCTCTTTGGTCTCTTCCAGCACGAGCACAAGCAGTCTGTCCTTAACTTCGTCGTCCAGAGGAACACCGAGTACGAGGAGCCCGTCAAGTCAAAGGTAAGCAACCATCGATGGTATATCAACCCATCTTACTGCTACGTCTTTGCTGATCCCATCATCCGTTGATCTCTTCGCTCTCGCTTTGATTCCATAGGACCCACTAATCCTCTGTGTCGGCCCACGTCGATACCGTATCAACCCAATCTACTCCCAACACGTTCGAGGTGGAGGAAAGGGTGCCAACAACGTCCACAAATCCGAAAGATACCTTCGGTCTGGTATGGCTACCGTCGCGACCATCTACGGACCGATCGTATTTGGTAAACAACCTTGTCTACTGTTGAGAGAGACTGAAGACACTCAAGGTCCGTTCCCTGCATTTTCTCTTTCTCGTATCTTCTTTTGACTTCAAAACACGCACTTACACCATTGATCACGCTTGTCATACTTACTTGCCCTTTCCATCATACCGCTTTACCACAGCTCCCATCCTCGTCGCCTCGGGAAGCTTCCTCAACGCCGACACCAAGAGAATCATCGCCAAACGAATCATCCTCACCGGACACCCCTTTAAAGTTCACAAGAAGACTGCTACCATCCGGTTCATGTTCTTCAACCGAGGTTCGTTTCACTTTTTCTTGCTGCTTTGCTTCATCTTCATTTGCCCTGGAATCCGCCATTTCTGACCTGTCCTCTCTTGACAACATTTATATAAACCAATCCGATCGTTCCTCGTCCTTCAGATGATGTCAACTACTTCGCACCCGTCCAGATGCACACAAAGTACGGTCGAACTGGTCATATCTCCGAATCCCTCGGTACGCACGGTTACTTCAAGGCTCATTTCGATGCGCCTCTCAACCAAATGGTTCGTTGCATTTTACTCTCTCGCTCTCTCTCTCTCTCTTTCTGGTGGCGAATCCTCTTGTCCTGACTCTTTATCACGGTCTTTCCTCTCCGCACAAACTCCACCCTCTCCCCTGCTCCTCATCGCACATCCGTTAACCAATCCAACCAGGACACCGTCTGCATGTCGTTGTACAAGCGATCGTACCCAAAATGGAGCGAACCGTTTGTCGTTGGTAGCGCAAAGCTTTCCGAGATGGATGAGGACGAAGAGATGGCTTGAGAGTGACCTTGGATCGTGTTTGAATGGGAGAGATGGAATGATGGCTGGATTAGCCTTTTCGCCTTTGAGGATTGATGACCTAGATCATGATGATGCCCTTTTCTTTCCTTTTGCTCTCTTACTGTCTCTCTTCCTTTCTCCTTGTATAGCATCAAACGTCAAATCGCCATGTCATCTTCGAGCGAAATCGATCTCCGTCCATACACATCATCCCTCTCAACTTAGGCAGCACTCGATTAGAAGGGAGATCCAACTTTGACGAAATTACCTCTTTTCTTTCCGTGCCTCGAGAGAGACGTCGTCGTTGATCGACCACGGAGCTTCTTCGATCGATGATGAACTGAACCGCCGACCCCACGAGGGGGTGAGTTGAGTTGTTTGAATTTGGTGAAGAATGATTCGATGAGATCTTTTCCTTCCATGATGGCCTATTAGTATCGAGTGTTCCCATGAGAGGTAAAGAAAGAGAAGAAGAAGAAAAGGTCATCCATCAGCTCGTCCTCCTTTGTAAGTGTACAGGAAGGTTCGAGTGTGTGTGTGGGG